>LPNX010110453.1:262081-336565 GCA_001517045.1 Pseudotsuga menziesii | reverse complement strand
TCGTAATTTCTTTCTCTGAATGCACTATTAAAGTCTAGAATTTTTGCTTATCTTTGTAATCTCTTGTTAGCAACGTGGATTGCTTTTGATTTAGTGTCACATTCATAATATACAAACACTTCAAATCATAATAACTCCTAAACAACACCCATCCGCATCTAATCAAAATACTTTAACAACTTAAGAGCCATAGAAACTCTTTTGTAGGGACTACCCCCCTTGGCTTCGTTAGGAGTTAGCCTAAACGGAGGAGCTAGGAGTAGGTGACAGTACCTAGCTCTGTGCTTGCCCCCAAGGTCACACCTCTCCCACTTTCTCAAGTGAGGAGACAGCTTTCGGAAGATTTCTGCTGCTGGTGTGCAATCGGCGGACAACAGTGTGCATTAAAGGGTAGCCAAATTTATGCAAGCCTCATATCACCTAAAAATATCTTTCAGTTGAGATTTGACAGCTCTGCTTCAGAGCCTAAAACTCCTTCTAGGTTCTCACCAAGCTTGGCACCTCCTTTCCGGACACCAGAACAATTAATTCACATGTCATATTCATTCATATAAGGTTCAATCTATAACAAGATTTTCAAATCTTAGAATAATCAACCCATAGTTACCTACCTTAGACATTAGTTAATTCATTTTTTTCTTATTTTCCTAGTTTCCTATATTCCAGTCTATGCAAGCTGTCTTCTACATGTCATAGAAGTCAAACTTGCTAAAACTGAGTCATGGAGCACTTGAGAAACCTCCTGGAAACCATATTTAGCATGTATTCTTTATTCCAGATCCTCCAAAGTGCATATCTACTTTTTCTTCAAAGCTTCCTGTTTTATTTAGAAATAAGGCAAAAGGGAAAGCGAGACTAGGTGTAGTTGACTTGTTTTTTGCCCATATCATCCTCCATCCTTTTCTCCTAATAAAATAATTTATGACTTTTCTTTTCATCCCTTATTAGATTTCCTACTTGACCTTGCCAATTCATGAGCCTCTAAGTTGATTTGGAAACTGCTTTATGCACCTATGGGGGATTTGACTAGATTTAGCAAGCCTACTTTTTGACTATTTCGAATGGAATCCTTATGCATTTGAATATCTCATGTAATTATATATTGCATCATCCTATGACTTCATAAGGTTGGATATTGTACACTTATTCAATACAAATTAGTGTTATGCTCCAATTTCAGTCTCCTTTGTTGGTAAATTTTGCATGTTTGATTAGCAATTTTGTGAGTGTAATTGTTCTATCACTTGGGTTCAATTTCCACATGGTATCAGAGCCTTTGTAGATTGATTTGTCTCATTACCTATTGCTATTGCAGGTTCGACATCTTTACTGGGAGCATATTCTGTTGACTGAAGGGCACAGTTTTTGAGCTATGGATCAATCTCAGAAGATCATCTTGACTCCGTTTAATTTATTTTAATGGAAAGATGAGATATAGATACTGTTGAGAGAGAAATTTCTCTACAGGGTGACTATGGAAACTGAGGAAGAGCCCAATGTAGCTGCAGAGAAGATAAAATGGCACAACAGGAGGGATGAGGCCTATGGTATTTTGTGTCTGAGCATTTCAAGAGACCTCCTCTTCCATCTTGATGGATTGACATCACCTAATGAAGTGTGGGAGAAGCTTGTAGAGGTTTTTGGTAAGACAGATGAGATGACAGGACATCAAATCGAGAATGAAATGATCTCTTTGAGTCCCAGCAGCTTCGAATCCTTGCAACTCTATTTTTCCAAGTTTAAAGCCCTTGTTTTGCAGCTAAAATAGTGTGGAATTGAAAAGAAGGAAGAGAAAATAGTTTAGGCCATACTCGTAAAGCTTGAACCCAATTATTCAGTGTTTGTTTCAACCTTCCATGCCACCAAGTTGATAGCTCAAGCCTGGAATATGCCTAAGCTTATAGAGTTCATGGAATCCCTCACACAGGAACAAGATAAATTGGTGATGATGGCAACCATCAAAACTTCCAAAGACCAAGATTTGGTTGCTGGATATTCAACGGTGGATTCAAAAGTCAAGGAGAAAGCTAAGAAGCCACCTGAGCAAAAGAGAGACAAGAACAAGTCTCAAGAGGAGCCCCAAAGATTCAGGAAGAACTTCTAGAAGAAGAAGAACAAAGGAGAAATGATCAAGTGTGCATACTGCAATAAGGGATATCATCCTGAGAGCTTCTGTATGAAGAAGAAAATTGACATGTTGACCCAACCCCTAGAGAAGAATAACATCTCCCTTCCTGATTGCTCAAAGAAGAGGGAAGGAGGATCAAATTCAGAGGACAAAGAGAGAGTACATGCTTTGGTTGCTAGCACATCAAGCTCACCTAGCTTCATCATAGACTCTAGAGCTTCTAGACATATGGTTTTGACCAAGGAGGAATTCTCCTCTCTTGACATGTCGAAAGGTCCACCAATAGTGTTGGGAGATGACTCTCCCACTGATAATTTGGGGAAAGGAAGGATTGATCTTGACCATGGTAAGTTCAATAATGTGTTGTATGTTCCAATTCTTGCCTCTAACCTTTTGTCAGTGTATCAAATGGCTCACATAGGGTCTCCAAAGAAGGTCATATTCTCCCCCGATGATGTTGAGATCACAGAGATCTCGAATGGTAAATTCATTGCAAAAGGTGTTGTTAATCACACTTCAAAGGTATACATGTTTTCCCATTTTCTACCCTACTCAAACCTCTATGCTCTTTTGATTCATGCTAATGAGGCAAGCAAGCTTTGGAATGAAATATTTGGCCATCTTAACTATAAGTATATTTATGATTTGAGTGAAAAATATATGGTCATAGGGTTACCAAAGATTAAGTTTTCCAAGGGAGTCTGTCAAGATTGTATCCTAGGAAAACACCCAGAGCAAAAATTTGAGAGATCTAGTCATGAGAGAACCTCTGCACCTCTTGAGTTGATCCATAGTGATTTTTCTGGTCCATTTCCTCATATGTCCTTGAGTCAAGACAAATATGCATTGAACTTGATAGATGAATTTTCCAGGTATTGTTGGGCTTACCTTTTGAAGCATAACTCTTAATTTTTTAACCTCTTCAAAGTCTTTAAGGCCTTGGTTGAAAACCAGTCTCGGAGGAGACTCAAGATCCTCAAATCTGACAATGGTGGTGAGTATGTCAAGTCTGAGTTCATTCAATATTGTAAAGATGTAGATATTCAGATGCAGCATTCAATCCCTTACACACCACAACAAAATGGTGTTGCTAAGAGAAATAATAGATCACTGAAGAAGATGACAACCTTCATGATGGAGGCTAAGACTTTGCCACCAAATTTTTGGGCCAAGGCTATAAACTATACATCCTACATCTAGAATAGGGTGACTCATAAACAATATGATGGTATGACTCCTTTCAAAGCTTGGAGTGCGCACAAGCCAGATGTGACCCATTTCAGGATTTTTGGCTCAAAGGCTTGGGCTAGAATTCCAACTAAAAAAAGAAAGGCTTTGTAGCCCCAAAGCCAAGAGTTCCTATTTGTTGGGTATTCTGAAGATTCAAAAGGGTACAATCTGATCAACTTGAGCACTAACAAATCTTTCATTGAAAGGAGTGTTCAGTTCAAAGAAGAGCCTTTAGTAGTAGTTGAAGTTGGAGAGTCTTCTTCACCACCAAAACTATTGAATGTAAGTGGAGAGACAAATGAGTTTGTTTATTCTGATATTTATAATAATGATGATTTAATTGCAGATCTTGATAGTCCTACAAGACCAAAATGGGCAGCAAAGACCATTCATGCAGCTGGGGAACTAGCTGGAAATCCTAGTGACTCTAGGAGGACTAGATCTCAGTTTGAGAGTGCCTTGTGTATGAAATACCCTTTGTTTGTAGAGAAATGCTATCTGATAGTTGAATTAGACCCACATACATATGAATATGAATCACATGATCCAAGATGGCAAACATCCATGAAAGAAGAATTCAGCTCGCTCCAGAAGAACAACACATGTGAACTAGTTGATCTTCCCCCAGGGAGGAAGCTAGTTCAATGTAAGTGGGTTTTCAAGACTAAGTTTGCTGCTGATGGTTTACCTTTGAAATATAAGGAAATATTGGTAGCCAAGGGCTACTCACAAGTACATGGTATTGACTACAATGAAACATTTGCACCAGTGGAAAAGATGGACTCCATAGGGCTAGCTTTATCCATTGCAACTTCGAAGCATTGGGAGGTACATCGCATGGATGTGAAGTGTTCTTTACTAAATGGAGATCTCATTGAAGAGATTTACATGAATAAACCTGAAGGTTTTGTTTCTAATCCATCTTTTGTGTGCAGGTTAAAGAAATCATTGTATGGGCTCAAGCAAGCCCCCAGGGCTTCGTATGCTAAGATTAATAGATTTCTGCTGTCATTGAGTTTTGTTCAATGAAAGTTTGATCCTAATGTTTATTTGAAGCTGATTCATGGTTTTTTGATGATTATTTTATTGTATGTGGATGACCTTCTGATTACAGGAAGTTCAAAGAAAGATATTTCCTGCTTGAAGGCTGCAATGAACCATGCATTTTCTATGACTGATTTGGGATTGTTGAACCAATTCTTGGGTCTCAAAATTGATCAATCCCAACATGGAATAAAAGTACATCATTCCAAGTATGCCTTATATTTTATGAACAAGTTCAACATGAAATATTGCAAGCCAATCAAGATTGGGCGTTTGCTTTACCTTACACACACTCGACCTGATCTATCTTATGTAGTTAGTAAATAATACACTGTATAGGCAGTTGATTGGGTGTTTGCTTTACCTTACACACACTCAACTTGATATATCTTATGCAATTAGTGTGGCTTCAATATACATGGATCAGCCTCATGAGATCCATTGGAGAATAGCCAAAAAGATCCTTAACTTTGTTCAAGGAACAAGAACTCATGGGATCTTCTACAAAGCTAAATATGATCTTGATTTGATTGGGTTTACTAACAGTGATTGGGCAGGTGACAACACAGATTGAAAGTCAAAATTAGGGTATGTGTTCATGCTTGCAGAAGGACCAATCATCTGTTCAAGCAAGAAGCAGATTTCCATAGCACTCTCATCTACAGAAGCAGAGTACAGAGGAGTTGTAAATGCAACAACTCAATGTTTATGGTTGCAGGGAATACTTGGTGAGTGTGGCTTCGAATCAGAGTTTTCAGCTATTATATATTATTATAATTAGAGCACCATTCGAATCTACAATGATCCAGTTCATAGATAGAGAACCCAACACATTGATATCCATATGCACTACATCAGACAGCTTATGCATGATCGCACCATTCACCTACTCTTCTATGCATATTCAGAACAAGTAGTAGACATATTCACCAAAGTTTTTTGTGAGAAAACATTCAACAATCTCAAATCACTGCTGGGGATTGTTGATCATGCTGTGAAGCATGATTGATGACAAGATTTTCAAATTTTGTTTTACTATCCATGTTTAAGGGAGGATTTTCCCAATGCGTTTTTGCCTCTATCCTTGGTTAAATGGACATGCAGTATGTAAAGGGTGACTAATCCTTATTGCTAGGCCCTATAGTTTTCTGATATTTACTCATAAATTCAGGCTCAAGAGGGGGTTTTAGAATAATAAACCCATAGTTACCTACCTTAGACATTAATTAATTCACTTTTGTCTTATTTGCCCAGTTTCCTATATTCCACTCTGTGCAAGTTGTCTTCTACATATCATAGAAGTCAAACTTGCTAAAACTGAGTCATGGAGTGCTTCGGAAACCTCCCAAAAACCATATTTAGCATGTCCTATTTATTCCAGATCCTCCAAAGTGCATATCTACTTTTTCTGCAAAGCTGCCTGTTTTATTTAGAAATAAGGCAAAAGGGAAAGCAAGACTAGGTGTAGTTGACTTGTTTTTTTCCCACAACATCCTCCATCCTTTTCTCCTAATAAAAGCATGTATGATTTTTCTTTCCATCCCTTATTATCTTGCCTACTTGACCTTGCCAATTCGTGATCCTCTAAGTGGATTTGGAAACTGCTTTTTGCACCTATGGGGGATTTGACTAGATTTAGTAAGCCTACTTTTTTTATTATTTTGAATGGAATCCTTATGCATTTGAGTCTCTCATGTAATTATATATTATAGCAGCCTATGACTTCAGAAGGTTAGCTATTGTACACTTATTCAATACAGATTAGTGTTATGCTCCAATTTCAGTCTCCATTATTGGTAATTTTGCATGTTTGATTAGCAATTTTGTGAGTGTAATTGTTCTATCACTTGGGTTCAATTTCCACATAAAAACCATGGCTGCATCATATTCTCATGTATATTTACAAGAATCAACAACAACAACAATTTGATAAGTAAATTGAATACTTATATGTATAACATATCTCAACCGAGATCTGGTAGCCCTGCGTTAGAGCCGAACACCTCTATGGGTGATTAATAGAAGGTTTTATTAATGCTCAACACTTCCTCTCAGTGTTTACCAATGCTATGACATTATCTGTGTAGCATCTCTTGATCGAGATTGGGTAGCTCTGCTACAGAGACTAACACTTCTTTGGGTGCTTAATGGAAACTCTGGCTTAAGATCCTAGCACTTTCTCCAGTGCTCATAAAGATCAGGGTCTTCCTTTCCAAACAGAAAAATGAATCAAATAAATGGTCAGATTCATTTCTATAGGATGCAACCTTTAACAAGATTTTTCGAAAATCTAGACTACATCATATGCATATGAAAAATCATAGAAATCAACAAGGATTTTCCAAGTAATCAAATAACTATCTACGTAGAATATCTCAACCGAGATCTAGTCAAATATGCTTTAGAGCCTAACACCTCCTTGGGTGCTTAATGACAGGTCTGTCTTAAGGTCTTGGCACCTCCTCCAAGTTCTTACCAATGCTCAAGCGCTTCCCTTCCGGACATCATAATACCTAGGGGTTATTCTCTTCATGGATCTCCCACTCTCGTGACAGTCCCCTTATGGCATGAATGTGTGCAGAGAGAAGTCTAACCAGATGTATTATACCTTGGGAATCCCCAGTGATGCATACCAATCCCTAGACGGTAGGGGGGGTGAAGCTATGTACTCTCGTACATTTTTCCATAGGATTCATATTTCTCAAACGCATCCTCTAGAGAGCTATGTACTCCAGGGAGGACCACCATCATCTCACCCGCGTTACATAAAAGCATGCAGTTTATATGAGATGCCATTATAAAAATAATTGCAATTATATATTTTCAAACCTATCCCAGACACATCCCTTCGAGAAGCTATGTATCCAAGTGCATCCTTCCGAGGATCCATGTATGTCCAGTACATATTTTCATCATATTACCTGCGTTACATACAAGCATGCAATTTATATGAGATGTCATTATAAAAATAATTGCAATTATAGGTTTTCAAACCTATTCCAGGCACATCCCTCTGAGAAGCTATGTATCCAAATACATCCTTTCGAGGATCCATGTACAACCAGTACATGTTTTCATCATCTCACCTGCGTTATATACAAGTATGCAGTTCATATGAGATGTCATCATAAAAATTTAATCATATATTTTGAAATCTATTTCATGCGTGGATACATTTCCAATTATCAAATGATTATTAACATTGATAGTCAAATCCAAAATTTGAATTCACAATTACGCTTCCCACATAAAATTAGATTTTGTAATCATGAGATCGTCCTCATATTGTTTGGATTTTGCAAGTGGGGAGTACTCATCCCTAACTTACACATGATTCCCAAAACCTGGAAATTCATATACAACATGTCATCTTGACACCGTTTTAGATCATCCAAATAGTTAATAATATTCTATTTACAACAAAATTTAAAATCTAAAGTTCAATATCTATTCTGTTCAAAAGTTAGATTTTAGTCATGAGATCCTTCTCATAGCACATGGCAGTTTCCTACCTTGGTTGCAGTGGGTACAACTAGACTTCTCTGCTCTGGTCATTCTACCTACAGTCTTCAGGAAAGGCCATTTCTTTACGGAACTACAAGTTCACACACAGGCTTCCTCATCCTATACAAAGACTCAACTTTACCTACAGAATATCCTTCAGTGAACCTCCTACAGTATCCTGCAAGTTCCACAAAATATTGTAGATTTGTTAACTTTCTTGGAGCAGGACAACTCACCATTGCCTCATTCTTTTTAGGGTCTACATATATTCATTTATTTGAGATAATGTGACCCAAATAATGAATTCCATCTTCGTAGAATTCATATTTGCTCAACTTTGCATACAACTGATGCTTCTTGAGCAATTTTAAAATATTCCTCAACTATTCCACATGTTTTTCCTCATCCTTTGAATAAGCAATAATGCCATCAAGGAAAATGAGAGAAAAATTTCCCAAGAACCTACTGAAAATATTATTCCTGAGGCATATAAACGTAGTTGGTGCATTTTTTAACCCAAATGGTACCACTACGAACTCATAAGATTCATACCTTGATCTGAAGGTTGCCTTATGAACATATTCATTCTTGATCCTTACCTGCTCGTCACCAGACCTTAAGTCAATCTTGGAAAACACATTCGCTCCTCTTATTTGATCAAAGAGGTCATCAATTCTAGGAAAAGGATACTTTTCCTTCACAGTGACTTTGCTTAGCTTCCCATAATCAATACACAACCAAAATGTACTATCTTTATTTTTCACAAACAAAAATGGTGTTCCCCAAGGAGACACACTTGGTCTGAGGTACTTCTTTTCCAACCACTCTTGTAGCTACATGTTTAGCTCTAGTAGTTCTGGTTTTTTCATCCTACAAGATGTCTGGGACATTGGTGCTGCTCCAGGTACAAGATCAAAGGTAAAATTAATGTCACTCCTTGGAGGAAGCCTTGGAATTTCATCAGGGAGAACATTCCTGAATTTCTGTATCATATGAAAACCCTCCAACCTAGGAGTATCATACTCTTCTAAATCCAAAACATGAGATGCATACACTCTGCAACCTTTCTCATATAATGTCTATAGCTGCATTTCTGAAGACTTCCTTCTAGATATCACTTTGGAATTCCTTTCACAAACCTTAGGTTTCCTTCTTCATCCAAGAACTCAAAATTCTTGTTGTAACAATCAAGATTTGCTCTATCTGCTTCCAGCCAATCCATTCCACTGAGGAAATCATATGATCCAAGTGGCAAAACATTCATATCTACACAGGTGAGTAACACATTGATGACAAATGGACATTTCATTACCACCTCATCGACATCCTTCTGGATTCCATTGGATAGTTGGACTAACCATGATATTCTATGCTTTGATTTCTTCAAAGTGCACATCTCAATAAGTCTAGGGGTGATATAGCTGTGAGTTGATATAGGGTCAATCAAAATAGAAACATTTTGTTCAACAATATCACCCTCAACTTCCACCACAGTTGAGTTATGACCTTCTAGGTGGTATTCTAACACATCACAAATTTTAGGAATGATCCTTGCTTCCTGGCCCACAGTTTTAACTTCTTGGGTACTAGGGACTTGACCCTCATTGCTATTCTCAAGTGGACAATACTTGCATAGATGGGGTCCTTCACATCCCCAACATTTGAGAGGTTCCTTTGGATTTTTCCTCATAACTCTGGTCGAATCAATCACAGCTTATGATGGCTTCTTTGGATTAATATTCTCATTCTTCTAATGGGAACTTATCCTACTCCCTTCTACCTCCATTAACTGATGCCCAGAGTTTATCTGACTTTGGAGATCTGCCAAAGTTTGTAGCAATGCAGTAGTTAACTGGTTTTTCTCTACAAGGGCCTTGACCAACCTTTTATTTTCTTCTTTGCGATGCTACAACTCTGCCCTCTGAATTATTATGGTAGTTGCATCATCTAGGGAACTCTGTTGTTCCCACTTCTCAACAGCTTCAGTTCCATATTGTAAGTTGGCCTTACACACCCTTCCCCATGTGGACAAATCCAGTGCAAATTGGGTCCTCCACATCTCCAACATTGGAGTGGATTTTTTCCCTCTTATGGATCTCTTGGATTTTTCCCCATAGCATCTTTCCCGTGTCCACAGGGATCCTATGCATCATCCATGTTGTTAATATTCTTGGCACTGGCCTTCTTTGACCCTCTTGGTCGAACCAGGATCAACTTTTCAATCTACACTATGACTCTGCAAAATGTGTTAACAACAACATTTGTTAGTCAATCTAATAAATTTAAACAATTACTTAACAATTTCTTCTTGCAACCATGAACGGTCAGTGTGCCTTTCGTTGGTTTGGCTAAGTTTATCAATTCTGGTCGTTACCACTCCTTGCTATATTTTCCTTTTTGCAACAACGCCTGTCTCAGGGGGAAAATGGGGGTCAAGGGGGCTTTCCCCAAACACATCCCTGCTAAAATTATTTATTTCAGGGAAACTCAGCTTTTCTACCCAATCAAAAAACTCATCGAATTTTTCTGCTATGTCAGCTTGACTCACATTTTCCATTCTGACGCGTTGGCAAAACTCATCATTTCTTTCCGATCCGAAAAACTAGTCTTTTCTTCTGATGTGTTGATAGAACTCATTGAATTCATCCGATGTATCGGCAAGCTTTCCCTTTTCTTACTGATCGAAAAACTCATCAAACTTTTCCGATGTATCGGAAAAAATTACCGATTTCACCCGACATATATCAGAAACACTTCATCTTTTCTTTCCGATATGGGATTTTTGACACTTAGAAAAAAAATTTGAAATTTTTTCTTTCTTTCCTTGGCATTGGAAAAACTCATCTAAGATGCATCTGAAAACTTATCTGAGATGCATCGAAAAACTCATTCGATAAATTCTTCCTTCTTTCCTCGGCATCAGAAAAACACAACTTTTTCGCTTGATGCACATCAACGAGACTCACCCTTTTTCGCCCAATACGCATCGGTGAAACTTACAGAGTTCATCCAACATGCATAAGAAAAACTCCCAATTTTTTTTCAATATATCCATACTTAGACAAATTTCCAAAAAATTCTCTGTCTCTTTTCTTGTCATTGGCTCAACTCGCCAAGTTCTCTCGATGTGTATCAACAAAACTTACCGAACTCAGCCCATGTATCGACATAACTCACCAAGTTTACCCTATTTTCACACTTAGAAATTTTTCAAAATATATTCTTCTTCTTCTTGTCAAATCAACCTGCCATCAGCTCAACTCAACCAGTTCAACCGACACTGTATTGGCAGAACTCAGCCAACTTGACCCGATATATGAAAATTTCCAGCTCATCGAAAAAATTTTGAAAATTTTCTGCCGCCCTGTGCTCAAAAGAGGCTAATACTACCTCTATCACTATCCATCTTCTTGGCCCATTGAGGCCCAAAGCTGTAACATGGGCTCTGATACCACACTGTCACATCCCCACCGTTCAACAAAGAGAAGACACGACTATGATGCTATCAATCCATGAAAACTAGCCCCATTAACCTGATATAAAATGCATGAAACTTAAAAACATTCATAGATGTATAACACATGTAATCTACAACAGAATCATACACATTCATGTTTTGCATACTCATAAAACAAGCAATGTTCATCCTATTCAAGCATTTAACATGTTCATGATAATTTATGAATAAAACACAATTGCAGAGTTAAATACAAGAATACTTATCTTTAGAAGAACCTTCCCAATAACTAGCTATGTCGTTGCAACGTTCCACCCAACCATAGGCCAGTGTGCTCCTTACTCTCTCATCATCACTTCCACCCCCGAGCTAGGCATGATTTCCACATGGAACTAGGGGACACAGACTTACACACAACAAGGCCAAACAACCACAGTCAATCCAATAGCCACATCCAAAAACATTTATCCCAATAACAAATGGATTCTTGGACTTACTCAGCCAAGCCAACGCAGGGATGCACTACACAGCAAAATGCAAGTTCTAGGTATGAACCAAAAACATCTTGGGAGCCAAAATTGACAACAATGAATGGGGATAACAGTCCTGTGACGAAAATGAACTTCATAGAACGTTCTTGGCTCCATGTGGCTAAGAAAATGGTTCAACATCCACTCAAAAATTTGTGGTGTCTTCTCCAACTCACTGGGAATTACCAAAACGATTTACATCTTGGGAAAATGAAGAAAATCGCTGGCCATGTGAGGGAAACCACAAACACAACAGACAAATGTGAATGCCACACACATGAAGCTCCCAACGGCATCAGAGAGCCCCAACGTGGATGAATGATGGGTGGGAAAAATTCCCAGGAGACCCCAATCGTGAAGGAAAAACACAATGGCCCAAAAAAGTGAAGGAAAATAACTCTCCAAGATTCCACTGCGTGAGGAAATGGAGAACTCCCTATGTGGAGAAAAATGTGGCTTCCCTTGTGAGTCAATAATCCACTCCCCTCTTCCATGTGAGGGATAATGGGTGAGAATTATCCCCTTGGGCATGTGTGTGGTCAAATACTGACGACCCTGCTAGAAATGAAAGCTTCCCACACCTCCCAATCCCCAAGGAAATAACTGCCCAACTAACTCCTTGGATAATTAAGTGGGTGATTGAATAATACAAGAAAAGGTGAGTAAGACAAAAAGGTGTTTGACAGCGATATGGGTTCTTCTCTTAACACATGGCTTTTTCCCATTGGATCTAGGTTTGAACATTCTCCACCCCCCTTATCCTTAGGAATTCATGCCCCAATCTCTTTAATGTTGCATGGACATAGCTAGTTGTGGGGAATTTAATTAAATTGCATATTCACATGATGTCCAAAATTATTATGTGTCGGTTAGCACAAAATACCATTGACATTGATTTTAATCGTCGAAACATAAAACGATAAATCAATGGTGGGGATTTTTCCTTTAGCTCCATACCATGATTAATTACAATATTTACATCATATATATTTAATGCAAATGGGGTCAAAACTGGGGTGTTACATCTTGTACTTATGTCATATGATCCTACTTAGGTTATACTGATGAATTTTGTTCTATTAGGTGATTTCTGGCTCATTTACTCATAGTTCAGGCACTCCACTGTGATCATCTTGATAGTTGAGGCACTCTAATTCGATCATTCCGACATCCCATGTGCCCTCATTTATGACACGTCTTCGTAGGAGCGCTCCCAGCCCTTAAATCAAGGATCTATTTTTACTAAGGGTGTTAGTGCATGTTTCTAGTGGTTTTGGACTCTCATTGGGAATTTTTTGCTTCCTAAAGACTCTCCCACTCACCCATGTGATCTCCCATGACTTCATTTATGATTCTACATTCTTGATCCATGTTCACACTAGCATTTGTGATAGTTCGGTACGGTGAGGGAGCTTACTGGTCCACCTAGGGGGCTTTAGGGGTCAAATCTTATCCTAAAAATTGTATGCATTCAGATGGCCTCCAAGGCATCATGAATTTTACCCATTGTATTATAAATATGTGCCATAGATATATACAAGTTGTACACTAAAAATAAATCAATTATTGGCACCATCTATGTGTGTTATTTTGCTCTCTTTTATTGTTTTCTTGCATATTTTTTTAATAACTTAGATTGTGAAGATTTACATAGCTCCTGAATATCACTATGAAGAAATTATCACATGTTATCATAGCTTTTTGGAGCTACAAATCAAAACTAGGAGTGTTGAGTTGTTATTTTGGTATTTTTCCAGAAAATTTGAGTGTTTGCATTGCAGGTACAACAAAGTTTATGTCACTCAGTGTGAAAGAATGATGGATTAGAATCATGTATTTCTGAACCCATTCAAATATTTTGAATGGAAGTTTGAAATTGTGATCCAACATAGGTCAAAACGTCTGTACACAGCCACCATGGGGACTAAAGTCGAGCCGAACTCTGTTGTGGTGAAATCAAAGTACTTCAATAGACCTAATGAGGAATTTGGGATGCTTTGTCTCAGCATTTAGAGATACCTTCTCTTCCATGTAGATATTCTTGACACACCCAATGATGTTTTCCTCAATATTGAGTCACTATTTGGGAATACTGATGAGTTGAGAGGTCGTCGTCTAAAAAATGAGCTAATCTCACTGAGCCCAGCTCACTATGAGACCATCAAAGACATATTCACCAAGTTCAAAGAGTTGGTGCTTCAACTGAAACAATGTGGAATTGAGAATAAATAAGAGAATCTGATATTTTCTATTCTTTCTAAGCTATATCCTGATTATTTTGTGTTTGTTTCAACATTCCACTCAAGCAAGCTCACAGTTAGAAATTGGAGGATGCATGTGCTAGCAGACTGCATGGAGTCATTCACTCAAGAGCAAGACAAGTTAGTACAGATGGGTACCATCAAATCAACCAAGGATCAATCCATTACTTCTGTTTTATCAAAACAAGACAAAGGAAAGAAGAAAGTCAAGGATTTGAAGCAACAAACAAAGAAGGAGAAGAAGCATTCAGATATAGAAAGCTCCTAAAACGTTGCTGAGGATTTGAAAGCCACGAAGATCAAGAGTAAGAGAGAGAATCCCAAATGTGGTTATTTCAAAGGCTCACATCGTGAAATATATTTATTTAGAAATAATATGGGTGTCATGACTCAGCACCTTGTAGAGAACAACATTGAATTTCCATATTTTGCAAGAAGAGGGGAGCACAAGATCTCTTTGGAGCATGAAAATGTTAAGATCATGCATGATTTGTGTCCTTGGGAGAAACCCATTTCTCATATATATGTTTCAAATATATTTGTTTCTGATTAACATTCTTATATATAAGAATCTGAGACCTCCATCCCTTCCTTGGAAGAAACCCCAAAAAGTTCACCAAAGTTTCCTCCAAAAACTAGTCATTTTCACTAGTTTCCGTTGTGTCTTCTGAAAGCTCTTTCCCACTCTATTCGTATTATTCTTATTATTATTCTGAATTTGATATATATTCTGATATATATCTTCATAAATTCATATAATCAATTCCCCAACCATTTTCTACCCAAAATACCCGACAACCCTCAACTTCACTAGTTGGAAAATCTCAAAATTGCCTAGTTTCCAATACTATGTCACTTGTGTATGTTGCTTTTATTTCTTGTATATTTAATTCATTAGTTGGAAATCCATGGTATTGTAATTTATGGGATTGTTTTTCCATATGTTTTGATATTATCTCACCACCTATTGTTTGATGTTCAAGTCTCCAGACCATCTAGGTTCACTCAAGTGTCAATGTGATCTAGTTTTCCAGTCTTCTCCCACTATGGACCTATTCACTCATGGAGACACCATACCTTTGATATTTTATGTTTTGTATGACATATATTCTGATATTTCATATCCTCATGAGTTTTTTTAAATATTTATGAAGTTTCTTCATCTTGGGAAGAAGATTCATGGTTTAATCCATGATATGACAACTACACATGAGGTAGATTTTGTTGAATATTTTAATGTTATTTGGGAAAGATTTTGTAGAGCTATATTTCCCATGATTGATTATGCTTCCAGATCATATTATGATTGCATAAAAACACATCCTAATGATTCTCCTCCTTCAGCAAATCAGGACCATCAAATGGCCTCTCCACATGTTCTTTGTCTACAACACATTGATGGATGGTTGCATGATCTTGCCATCCACAACATCTTCACCAAGTCCATCACCAAGAATTTGTTCTTTCAACTCATTCAAGTGAAGAAGAGGACCTGTTGAAGACTTTTTTTATCATCTTTTTCATGCCCATTCTTGAGGGAGGATTTTCCCGATGAGTTTTTTCATGTTTCCTTGTTTTACACGGACAAATAAAAATTTTGTTGTAAGAGGTGACTTGAGCCTTAGTCGCCAAAACCTCAATAAAAATTTGGTATAATTTATACTAAGTTAGGCTTCATGGGGGGTGTTAGATAAATAATACACCTTAGTACCATAGTCATACACCTATGGGACATTTTCATTTGTATTGTACTTATGTCATATGATCCTACTTAGGTTATATTGATCAATTTTAGTCTATTAGGTGTTTTCTGGCTCATTTACGCACAGTTGAGGTGCTCCACTTTTGATCATCCTGACAGTAAACTAGCTCTATTTTTATCATTTTGACATCTCAACTACCATCATTGATGACATGTCTTCCTAGAAGAACTCTCGTCCCTTAAATCATGTATTTTTTCTTACTAAGGGTGCCATCGCATGTATAGTGTGGTTTTGGACTCTCCTTAGGAATTGTTTTCTTCCTAAAGACTCTCCCAATCACCCATGTTCTCTCTCAAGCCTTTATTTATGACCTATCATGGTACATCAATGTTCACACTATCATTTGTGATTGTTTGGTATGGTTAGGGATCTTACTGGTCCACCTAGGGGGGTTTAGGGGTTAAATCCTAACTTGACACTTGTATGCATCAATATGGCCTCCAAGTCCTCATGAATTTGACCCATTGTATTATAAATATGTGACACACATATATACAAGTTTCACACTAATAATAATATCAGTTCTTGGCACCATCTATGTGTGTTATTTTTCTCTCTTTTACTGTTTTCTCTCATATTTTGTGAATAACTTAGATTGTAAATATTTCCTTAGCTCCTAGATATCACTGTGAAGCAATTATCACAATATTACTCAAGCACACATCACACATAATCACATAATTTACTATATGTCAACACACACTTAAACATGAATTTGTAAGGTTTGGACACTAACTCATATCATAATAGGCCATGACACCACACAACATAAGAATCAAGAAAAGGAGATCGACACATAGTTAATAAGTTTCCCTTATAAAATTTCCATGTCATTCCTATATACCTACTTTGTTTTATATAATTCACAACTAGCTTCCACATCCTATCCTTCCCTTGTTGGACTACCCTGGAGTGTCAACTCCATGACATAACTCTAGTTAGATCCCATAAGAAGAAGTGTTGACCCTATCGCCAAAGCTTCCCCAACCCTCCCATGAATCTAGGTTTCATGGATAATGGTGGTGTTAGAATAATCAACCCATAGTTAGCTACCTTAGACATTAATTAATCCATTTTTGTCTTATTTTCCTAGTTTCCATATTCGACCTTATGCAAGTTGTCATCTACACATCCATAGTGGTCAAACTTGCTAATTTTGAGTCATGGAGTGCTTGGGAAACCTCTTGGAATCAAATCTGCTTTATTCTTGACCTCCCTAGCGCATGTCTACCTTTTCTGCTTTATTGCCTGCTTTTTCAGTGTTTTAAGGCAATTGGGAAAGTTTGACTAGGTGAAGTTAACTTGTTTTTTGTCCTCCACATCCTCCACTATTTTCTCCTATGAAAAGCATGTATGAGTTGTCCTTCCATCCACTATTATCTTGTCTAATTGATTTTTCCAATTCGTGAGCTCCTAGATAGTTTTGGAAACTACTTTATGCACCTATGGGGGATTTGCTTAGATTTAGTAAGCCTGCGTTTGACTAGATTCGAATGGCATATTCATGCATTCGAATCCCTCATGTAATTATTTATTGTGGTAGCCTATGACTTCACAGGTTTGGCTATTGTACACTTATTCAATAGAGATTAGTGTTCTGCTCCATTATTCAGTCTCCTTTGTGAGTAATTTGCATGTGTAATTGGAAATTGTTGTGAGTGTAATTGTTCTAACACCTGGTTCAATTTCCACATGGTATCAAAGCCTTTGTAGATTGATTTCTATCCTTCCAATTTGTTTTGCAGGTTCGACATCATTGACTGGGAGCATTCTACTGACTGATAGGACAATTTCTGAGCTATGGATCAATCTCAGAAGATAATCTTGACTCCATTTAATTTCTTTGAATGGAAAACAAAGATGGAGATACTGTTGAGAGCAAAAGGCCTCTATAGAGTGACTATGGCAACAAAAGCAGAGCCCAATGCAGCTGCAGAGAAAATAAAATGGCACAACAGGAGGGATGAGGCCTATAGTCTCTTGTGTCTGAGTATATCCAGAGACCTCCTTTTCCATCTTGATGGATTGACATAACCAAATGAAGTATGGGAGAATCTTGTTGATATTTTTGGAAAGACAGATGAGATGAGGGGACATCAAATTGAAAATGAACTGATCTCCTTGAGTCCCAATAGCTTTGAATCTCTGCAACTCTATTTTTCCAAGTTCAAAGCACTTGTTTTGCAGCTAAAACAATGTGGGATTGAAAAGAAGGATGATCAACTGGCCTTGTCCATACTCTCAAAGCTTGGCACTGACTATTCAGTGTTTTTTTCGACCTTCTATGCCACAAAGTTGACAGCTCGAGCCTGGAAGATGCCTAGCCTTGCAGATTTCATGGAATCTCTCACACAAGAACAAGATAAATTGGTGATGATGGGAACCATCAAACCATCAAAAGACCAAGCTCTAGTTGCTGGAGATTTGAGGGTGGATTCAAAAAGAAAGAAGAAAGCTAAAAAGCCACCTGAGCAAAAGAGAGACAAGAACAAGTCTCTAGAGGAGCCTCAAGGTTCCAAGAAGAACTACCATAAGAAGAAAAACAAAGGAGAAATGAGCAAGTGCACATACTGCAGTAAGGGAAATCATTCTAAGAGCTCCTGCATGAAGAAGCAAATAGACATGCTGACCCAACTCCTGGAGAACAATGGCATCTCCCTTCCAGACAGATCAAAGAAGAGGGAAGTAGGATCAAGTTCAGAAGACAGAGAGAGAGTTCATGCATTGGTTGCTGGCACATCAAGCTCACCTAGTTTCATCATTGATTCTAGAGCTTCAAGACATATGGTTTCGAACAAGGAGGCATTCACCTCACTTGACATGTCGAAAGGTCCACCAATAGTACTGGGAGATGACTCTCTCACCGAAAGTTTGGGCAAAGGGAGGATTGATCTTGATCATGGTAAGTTCAGCAATGTGTTGTATGTTCCAGGTCTTTCCTCTAACCTCTTATCAGTGTATCAGATGACCCACACAGGGTCTCCAAGGAAGGTCATATTCTCCCCTGATGAATTTGAGATCATAGAGATATCAAGTGGTAAATTCATTGCAAAAGGAGTTGCAAATCATACTTCGAAGGTATACATGTTCTCACACTTCCTACCCTACTCAAACCCCTCTACTCTTCTGATTCATGCTAATGAGGAAAGCAATATTTGGCCACCTAAATTGCAAGTATATTTCTGATCTTAGTGAAAATGAAATGGTCATAGGGTTACCAAAGATTAAATTTTCCAAAGGAGCCTGTCAAGCTTGCATCCTATGAAAACATCCAGAGCATAAATTTGAGAGAGCTAGTCATGAGAGAACCTCTACACCTCTTGAGTTGATCCATAGTGATGTTTCTGGCCCATTCTCTCATATGTCAATGAGTCAGGACAAATATGCATTGACTTTCATAGATGACTTTTCCAGGTATTGCTGGGTTTACTTCCTGAAACACAAGTCTGAAGATTTTGGCCTCTTCAAAGTCTTTAAGGCTTTGGTTGAAAACCAGTCTGGGAGGAAACTCAAGGTCCTCAGATCTGACAATGGTGGTGAGTATGTCAAGTCTGAGTTTATTCAATATTGTGCAGATGCAGGTATTCAAATGCAGCATTCTATCCCTTACACACTACATCAGAATGGTGTTGCTGAGAGAAAGAACAGATCACTGAAAGAGATGACAACCTGCATGATGGAGGCTAAGACTTTGCCACCAAAGTATTGGGCCGAAGCTATAAACTATGCAGCCTATATCTAGAATAGGGTCCCTCATAAACAGCTTAATGGTATGACTCCTTTCGAAGCATGGAGTGGGCACAAGCCAGATGTGACCCATTTCAGGATTTTTGGCTCAAGGGCTTGGGCTAGAATTCCAACACAAAAGAGAAAGGCTTTGCAGCCCCGAAACCAAGAGCGTCTATTTATTGGGTACTCTGAATATTAAAAATGGTACAATTTGATCAATTTGAGCACAAACAAATCCTTCATTGAAAGGTGTGTTCAGTTTCAAGAAGAACCCCTAGCAGCAGTGGAAGTTGGAGAATCCTCTTCACTACCGGAACCTCTGAATGTAAGTGAAGAGATAGTTGAACATGTTGATTCTGATATGTTTGATAATGATGATTTTATTGTAGATCCTAACATCCCTACAAGGCCAAAATTGGCAGCCAAGACCATTCATGCAGTTGGAGAACTAGCTGGAAATCCTAATGACCCTAGGAGGACTAGATCTCAATTTGAGAGTGCTCTATGCATGAAAGATCCTATGTTTGCTGAGAAATGATATCTGATGGTTGAATTAGACCCTCAAACATATAAAGATGCAGCAGAATATCCAAGATGGCAAGCATCCATGAAGGAAGAGTTCAGCTCACTCTAGAAGAGCAACACTTGGGAGCTGGTTGATCTTCCCCCAGGGAGGAAGCTAGTTCAGTGTAAGTGGGTGTACAAGAACAAATTTGATGCTGATGGTTCACCTCTGAAGTACAAGGCCAGATTTGTATCCAAGGGCTACTCACAGGTTCATGGCATAGACTACAATGAGACCTTTGCACCAGTGGAAAAGATGGACTCCATCAGGCTAGCCTTAGCCATTGCAGCTTCAAAGCAATGGGAAGTACATCACATGGATGTGAAGTGTGCTTTCATAAATGGAGATCTCACTAAATAGATATACATGCAGCAGCCTCAAGTATTTTCTACTAACCCATCTCTTGTGTGCAGGCTAAAGAAGTCATTGTATGTGCTTAAGCAAGCCCCCAGGGCTTAGTATGCCAAGATTGATAGCTTTCTGCTATCACTGAATTTTGTTCGATGCAAATCAGATCCAAATGTCTATTTGAAGCTGATTAAGGGTTAATTAATTATCATTGTTTTATATGTTGATGACCTTCTCATTACAGGAATCTCAAAGGGTGAAATTGCTTCCTTGAAGGATGCAATGAACCATGCCTTCTCCATGACAGATTTGGGGCTATTGAGCCAATTCTTGGGGCTTGATATTGCTCAAACCAAAGCTGGAATCAAGGTGCACTAGTCCAAGTATGCCTTGGATTTTCTGAACAAATTCAAAATGAAGGATTGCAAGCCAAGAAAGACTCCTTTCCTTTCAGGAGTGAAGCTTGAAGAAGTTGATTCTTCACCTATGGTAAACAATACACTGTATAGACAATTGATTGGATGTTTGTTGTATCTTAAACATAATAGAACTGATATTTATTATGCAGTAAGTGTGGATTCTATATAAATGGATCAGCCTCATGAGATCCATTGGAAAGCAGCCAAAAGGATCCTTAACTTTGTTCAGGGAACGAGGACACATGGGATCTTCTATAAAGCTAAATCTGATCTTGATTTGATTGGGTTTACTAACAGTGATTGGGCAGGTGACAGCACAGATCGAAAGTAAACATCAGGATATGTGTTCATGCTTGCAGAAGGGCCAATCAGCTGGTCAAACAAGAAACAGAGTGCCATTGCACTCTCATCTACAGAAGCAGAGTACAGAGGAGTTGTAAATGTAGCAAATCAATGTTTATGGTTGCACGGGTTACTTGGGGAGTGTGGCTTCGAATAAGAATACTCAACTACTAGCTACTATGATAATTAGAGTACCATTCAAATTTGCAATGATCCAGTTCAGAAGTAGAGAACCAAACAAATTGAGATCCATATGCACTACATCAGATAGCTTGTGCATGATGGCACCATTCACCTACTCTTCTGTTCATCTTCAGAACAAGTAGCTGATATCTTCACCAAAGTTTTTTTTGTGAGAAGACATTCAGCAATCTCAAATCACTGCTGGGGATTGCTGATCATGCTGTGAAGCATGAGTGATGACAATATTTCCAAATTTTGTTTTACAATCCATGTTTAAGGGAGGATTTTCCCACTGGGTTTTTGCCTCTTTCCTTGGTTAAATGGACATGCCGTTTGTAAAGGGTGACTAAGCCTTGTTGCTAAGCCCTATAATTTTATGATATATTATTCATAATTCAGGATTAAGGGGGGGTGTTATAATAATCAACACATAGTTAGATACCTTAGACATTAATTAATCCATTTCTGTCTTATTTGCCTAGTTTCCATATTCCACCTTATGCAAGTTGTCATCTACACATCCATAGTGGTCAAACTTGATAATTTTGAGTCATGGAGTGCTTGGGAAACCTCCTAGAATCAAATCTTCTTTATTCCTAGCCTCCCTAGTACATGTCTTCTTTTTCTGCTTTATTGCCTGCTTTTTAAGTGTTTTAAGGCAATTGGGAAAGTTTGACTAGGTGAATTTAACTTGTTTTTTGTCCTCCACATCCTCCATTCTTTTCTCCTATGAAAAGAATGTATGAGTTGCCCTTCCATCCACTATTATCTTAGCTAATTGATTTTTCCAATTCGTGAGCTCCTAGACAGTTTTGGAAACTGCTTTATGCACCTATGGGGGATTTGCTTAGATTTAGTAAGCCTGCTTTTGACTAGATTCGAATGGCATATTCATGCATTCAAATCCCTCATGTAATTATTTATTGTGGCAGCCTATGACTTCATAGGGTTGGCTATTGTACAGTTATTCAATACATTTTAGTGTTCTGCTCCATTATTCAGTCTCCTTTGTGAGTAATTTGCATGTGTAATTGGCAATTGTTGTGAGTGTAATTGTTCTAAAACCTAGTTCAATTTCCACAGGTGGATAATTATTCCACCCCCATAAGTGAACAAGGTACTATGTATACCTTGACATAGTAACTACATTGTTATGGAGAGAAATTTCTATGGCTTGGGGTACCACAACAGGCAGCTTAACTCCAGAAATCAATGATTTCCTCTATGCAAGAGAAACCAAATATCTAACACTAAAGGATCTTGATTCATACCTTTTTCCAGAGGGTTGATGTAGATCCTCGTTGAGCTTTCCAAATCCAGCTTCAATTGATAAATTGCTTTGTCAACATTCAATAAACAAGACAAGCATGCTATATATAATCGTGCTAGACCTAATCCAGCATATATAATCAATAAAATAGAAGCATTTGAAATCATCCATGGATCAAATGTTCATTCAAATACACATTATTGGATAGGAAATGATATTTCTATTAATATAAAATAGAGATTACAATAGAGACAACCTTTGTCGGCATGTCCGCGAATCAAAGAAACTGAGTCCCCCACTTGGGCCTCCACCACTTCAATCCTCCATCTCTCGATAGAAAGCTCAAAAGCAAAAGGAAAGCCTAGGAAAAACACAAAAGTGCTCAAAGGGACAAAGGGATGCAGACTCAAGTATAAGCTCCGGCAACAATGGACTATAGTTTGCTTACTCTCAATTCCCCATGCCTTCAATGTATCCAAAAGGTTCCTTATATAGCTCTTCAATGGGGTAATGAAAGGTCAAGTCCGAGCGATCTCAAGGCATATGGAAGGCTAGGAGACAAGTGAGTTAGATCCACATAAAGGAAAACTCCAAAAGAATTTGTCCTTTTGCACACATCTCAATGTACGCAGTTTTAGGTGTCAAACATGAGTATATACGTGAGAAAGGGTTTAAAAGTCGCGTATGGAAATTTTTGCATGTTTTTAGGGATGATCTTGGAAACATCAAAGGAACAAAAATGGTCCATGGGGTCTAAGGAGTCTGCAGTGGGACAGGGAAGTCCATAAGAGTGTGATTCACCATGTGTGGTAAAATCAGCTATAACAGATGCCCCCTAATACGTGAGGTTGGAGGGGTCATATGATGGCCGAAATACATTATAAGTCCATCCCAGAAGTGAAGTGATGAAGAACCTAGTGGAAGAACCAGCCATCCAATCAGCACTGTACAATGATACAACTCTGCACATAACTGCAAATACATATAGTAGTCCCGGATACATAAGAGTATAATGGCCATGAATAGGCATGATACAATATGACATATGTTGTCATCTCCACGTACAATATAAATAGATCAGAATATCCATGATGAAGATATACAAAGGATCATGATCTCCATGAAGACTAAAGATATATAACGGATCAAGATCTCCATAATGGATGGAAATGTCTAACATATACAGGAATCAAGTCACAAGAGCTGAAATTTCATGAACACTGGCATGATCATGGAGGTAGCATATAAGAGATGCCACCAGTCTGGAAGGTATTCTACACAAACCGCTACGAGTACATGTCCTACTATGTCAATAGAGGTGTCGAAGTTGAACATAGTAGTGCATTATCTGATTACGAGTCATTGATGTATACCATTAACAAACGCAAGATATCACACCGATAATGAAAATGGGAATCAAGGTGCTAGAGTGAAAACTAACAAGTGTGAATAAATGTGTTTAGGTTGAACACTTGAGAGAATCCATCGATCATGGGGCATTGATGTATTCCCAAAAAACTGTCGATGGTGAGAGAACCTGTCACTAATGACTACAAGTCTTAAGGAACTAAAAAATGACTCTAGATTCCTATCCCAAAATAAATGATCTGAAGTCGATGGGATGAAATCCACTGGAAGGAATGAATTAAGACATCACTCATCGTCCAACATGAGGTAGTCAACAAAGCTGTATAATGTGGAAGGAATCGATCATAAGGTGCACAAACCAGTAACTATATCAGGAATGGTCGACAAGCAAAGTCAAGATAACTGAGGAATGGCTGACTCACATTTCAACTTCCTTCCAACAAGAGCATAAAGTAGAATGGTGACTGAATGTAGGCAGCATAGACTCGATATGAAAAACTGGGACATCTCTACGACACAGGAGGCATCGATAGAGGCTCCGTAGGGACTGGAAACTTAAATTGTCAATGGAGATAAACTTAGATAAAAGAGTACAACTCCTAAAGTCAAACTATTAATCCAACCAACAGATGTGATATATAGTGCTTTGTTCGAAAGCGACACGACTCGACTGCTGCCCAAGATAACATCTTTCCTTGTCCGGCTTTTTGGTTTTTTAATTTTATTTATTTTTGGACTTTTTCAAATATTTGAAAATCTTGAATAAAAATAAAATTTCCTTAAAGTTACAGACTAGGAGGATACAAGTGTCAAATGGGAAAACCCACTAGTTCCAAGTAGTGGAACATACTTGTGCTCAATGCAAGGACACATGTGTAGGATAGAGACACTCGGGGGAATGTCCCCTCCCGGTAAGAATAGGGAATCGAGCTGCAAAGGATATATAAAATGGCTCTACGTGGCTAGACATGAGACAAGCTCAGGCTATATGGCTGATACTCAAAGTCAGGGAAGTCGGTATAAGGCTTAATGAGGCAGGAAAATATCATGATAATGCAATTACAACTTGACATAAGGGAGTCTGGGGGAAACAAGCCAGCAAAAGATCAATAGGAGTATGAGGCTCTTGTGAAATGTCATGGAAATACTATATAATGGAATCCCACACCCTAAAGGACAAAGTTGTCGGCATGGGCACCAAATGTAGATAAGGAGCTAACTAGGGTACCCATGTAATGTCAAGCTCTACCATTCTAATCATGCCACTTCTAAAACAGCAAGAAGGTCCCGTGACAAGATAGAATAGGTTCGTACCTACGGTTATAATGAAACGGTCATAAGGTCATGAAAAATGAAAATGGAGGTGAAACCTAACCTATATACCAGTTTAAACATGATACCTGAAATTGGCACGAACGGGTCAAAACAATGGTCGAAACGGTGCTCAAAACGGTCTCCTACAACATATATTAGTCAAAAACGGTCCAAAAGGGTCAGAAACGGTCCAAAACTATAGAAAGGGGGTAAAATTTCTATAAATAGTGAAAAATTCAAAACATTATATAACATTTGAAATTTTTACCCAATTGAGCTGAGAACTTCAAATGCGAATTCCGGGAGATCCATTCGACGGAATCCGACACCGTTTTTTCCAGATAATTTCCCATGCCTTGCTCTTTCATTTTCATGTGAATTTTTCAATTTTCCATTGTCTAATTTGATTTCTAGGACACCCTAAAGTATCCTCCATGGCCCACGCAAAAATCGAGGATTTTTCTGCATATAGGGCTGGATATACGCGAAAAAAGGCCTTAAAGTTGCATACATATGCAGGTGTTTACCAAACAGTCACGTATGCGGCCACGTTCAAGTTTTTCTAAGACTTCTAATGACCCAAAATTGAATTAAATGTGCAGGATGGTTGTAGAATGGAGGGAACGTGAGCACGAGGATGTAGAAGAAGTAGTACGAGGTGATCTAATGGAAAAACAGGCTCTTCGTGCATGTGGGCTCTACAAGTTTTGGTGTCTTGGCAGCTTAAGGGCCAAAACAAGACTGTTGCATATGCTAGTAGACTACTAGTATCCTAACTCAGATTCATTCTCAGATCGACGGGATGTCCCTCACCATAGAAGTGGAGGACATATACTTCATTACTGGATTGTCCTAACGAGGCGAAGTGGTCAACCTACATTCTTGCGGGCCCAGAGTTGGCCTCACCAAAGATGAGTACATAGCAGTGTATTGTTATCCGTACATGGAGAAGGTCAGGAGTCAGATCCCAACTAACTCCAGATAGGTACTAGGCCTAAAGGCCATACTACTGACACTAGGCAGGATAGTAGGGCTAGCTTCACTCCACTAGGCCTTGCAGCCCCTGATGTTTTATGTAGTGGAGTGTATGAGACCCACGGTTTATGATTGGAGTACTACACTATTGGGCAACATGAAGCACCAGCTCAGCGAGTGTAAGATGGGAAGGGTAGGAAACTTTAGTTTCAGTAGTATATTGAGCATGTTTTTCTTTGAGCGTGTTCTGAGATTGAGCCCTAGAGTTGACATTCCTCTTCACGGGGTTCGAGATCTAGCCCAACGATGTTGGGCAAATGTGATGCACAGATTGGGTGGAGGTAGGGTGTCCAACCCCTATCCAACTGATTCTTTCCATGGTGGTGGTGGTATATAGTTGCCATTGATGACTAACCCTATGTGGGGATATATTTTCAGGGAGATCCCAACATGCCACTACCCATTGGATTGGCATATGGTGACATTGGTAACGAATCCCAACCCACTTTTTAAGTTTTGTGAATTATTTAATTTTTTGTGCTTTTTGATATATGGAATCAAAATACATGTTTTTGCATGACAACACATAGTGAAATCCTGTCATATGTATGTAAATGTAGGACCACGATGGCCTGAAGGCTTCCCTCGACATAGACAGAGGGGAAGAGGAGATGACATTATGGGTGTTGATGCGGAGCGGACACTCCAAAGCATTCATACCAACTTCGTGCGGCTGACACATAGGGTACCCATGGTGTAGGTCGAGGAACTTCCTAAGGCCATGCAGCGTCAGGTGGTGGGTGTGCCATGATCATGGGTGTGGTTGTTTCGAAATCTAGCTAGAGCCGTAGTGACATTCCATGATCAAAACCCCCCTCCTTTTCTCTAGGCTTAGATACCTGGGAGTGATACATTTTGTACTACTGTGTATTTATATTTTGGTGGATCAGAAGCCCCATTTTTGTATTATGACACTATGTATTATCACATTTTGGATGTTTAATAAAAAAAAATTATGATGATCAATTTGTTTATTTACATGTGTAAAAATGTATGTTTGTGATGAGCTTATTTTCTATGAAACAAATGCCAATCTAACACTTATTTAGCATATGAGTCAGCAACTTGATTATAAATTCTTGGAACATGTATGTATGTTATGTTGTAAAATTATTGTTTTAACAATCTCACACATGAGAATCTGCGTAATAATGTTGGATCTCTAACATGATACAAGCCATTAATTTGTGACACTACTAACTCCGAATCAAGACATACCTCAAGAGATAAAACACCATGTGAAATGGCATCCTATAGAAGCTCGATAATGGCACTATATTCAACAACATTGTTTGAAGAGGGTCGTAAACATACGCCTCCTGAAGACAATACCTAACCCATAGGAGTATAAATCACCCAAGCAGCAGAGGCTGAGTGTTGAGTGTGATGGCTTGCACCATCCGTGAATCCTATATAGATGGAAGACTCCATTGACATCTTCCATAAGAAACGAAAGTTAATCAACAAACCTGATCAGCATAAGAAAAACCTAACTATGAAAAATGTTGTACAATAATATACAATGCAGGATATAACATGATATGCCAATTGGTCTTGCTTTGTACTATGCTTCATTGGAGAATGGACTTGAGTGATTTGTTCACTGCTTCAACCTATCCATTCTCTTGAGGGTAATAATAAGAAGAATGCTCCTGCTTATACCCTAACTTCGAGGCCAACTCTTCCATCATCCGATTCTGAAAGTGCCTACCATGGTCAGTGACAAGCTATTTCAGAATATCAAATCAAGTAATGATCTGGTTGAATACAAAATGTGTGGCTGTCTCACCATTGGATTTAATCGTGGGCATAGCCTCAGCCCATTTCATGAAATAGTCAACAGCAACGAGAATATGATGATGCCCCCCAGCGGAAGCTGGGTTGCAATCCATGAAATCAAGCCCCCACTTAGTGAAGGGACCGACGGTGATAATAGGATGTAACGGGGAAGGATGTGAGTGCATATTGCATGCAAACACCTAACAAGGGTGGAACTTCTTGACCACATTAACACAATCTTTAAAGATAAACGACCAGAAATAACCCACTCTCAAGATGTTTTGGGTTGTAGAAAGCCCAGATAAATGACCACCACATGCCCCTCCGTGGTAATCATTCAGTACAAGCTCAACCTCTTCATGAGTTAAATAATGATGCAAAATGGAATTTACCCCACAGTGGTACAATGTGTTATCCACTATGATCTACTTCTTGGATACGTGACGTAACCATCGCCATTCATCCCGTGAAAGGTGAGTAGGGACCTTCAATGTTTGTAAATATATGATAATATCCTCATACCATGGATCCAAAGTTGAGATCAGGAAAATGTGCTCATCAACAAAAATATCTTCACAAGCCTCCTCCTCCTCCCTGCTCGGGAAATTAGATATAAGCTCTGCAAAACTCAACGATTTCTTTTGATTTTTCTGAAACAAACTTGAGATCGAATTCTTGTAAGATGACAATCCACTTATTATACTTTCCCCCTATCATCCTTCTAGTGAGGATGAACTGAAATGTATTGACATGGGCTACCACCAAGGTCTAGAAAAGGAGAATATAGTGTCTCAATATATGAACTGCATGAACGGTAGCTAAGGAAAGCTTCTCCACATGGGAATAATGGATTTCTGCATCTATAAGGTTCTGGCTCAGATAATATATGACATGCTCTTGGAGCTCCTCATCCTCTTGAACCAAAACCATACCAATCGTCTCCATAGACGTGGCCACATAAAGAAGAAAATCATGGCTATAGTCGGGTGGACTAATCACTGGGGCTGATGCTAAGGCTCGCTTAAGCGCATCAAATGACTCCTGGGCTTGCTCATCCTAGCAAAAGGTAGTGTCCTTCTTCAAAAGACACATAAAGCCTCTAGTCAAATTGGAAAAGTTCACAATGAATCTCCATAAGAACTTTTCCATGCCTTGCAAACATTGAAGATGTCCAATGTTTATCAAGGGAGACAATTGAAGTATTGCCTCAACCTTCAAAGGGTTGACTCTTATACCTTCTTTGGAGACAATGAACCCTAATAAGCGACCAGATTTCATGCAAAAGATGCAGTTGTGAGGATTTAACCTAACCAAATAATGGAGGCACCTTTCTAACACTAATCTCAAATGGTATGAATGACACATCCTCTGACGAGAATGAGCAGCAAGGTCATCCAAAAATACTTCAATAATCAATTTGAGATCATGGAAGATCAAGGTTATAGCCCGCTGAAAAGTGGCTCCAGCGTTTTTAAGGCCGAAAGGGATCTTCCGATATGAAAAGGTACCCCAAGGACAAATAAAGGAAATCTTATGTTGGTCCTCAGGTTTGATCTGTATTTGATTATATCTGGAAAATCCATCCATAACGGAAAATACCTCGCTTCCCACACACTCATCCAAAATTTGGTCAATAAATGGTGTGGGAAAATTATCCTTAGGACAGACACGATTCAAGTCATAGAAATCAGTGCATATATGGATCATTCCCTACTTCTTATCAATTGGAACAGGGTTTGAAACCCACTCCATTAAGGGAATGGGATAGATAAAATCGACATTCAACAGCTTTTCTATCTCACCCTTAATCGCGGGTGCTTTCTTAGGATTCATTACACGCAAGCATTGTCGAATAGGCTTAGCATTGGGATAAGTTTTAATTTCATGCTCAACAATGCGAGGGTCTATACCTAGAATTTCCTCGTATGACCAAGCAAATACATCATGAAATTATTTGAACAGCTTGGTATATTCTTGAATCTCAGCATGGGAACATTCTGCCCTATATAGACATTCTCAATCTTGCTGGCTTCGTGAGAGATATTGATAGGAATGGTAAGAGATATATTTTCCATGTTTCCATCAGCCATCGAACCAGGAGAGCTTAATGGAACCACAGGACTACCAATTCTCTCACTAATAACCTCCCTAAAGTCCTCATGCTCCAAATGGTCAAGCTCAAGAAGGAAGTAAGATCTATGGTGCAACTCTTCCCAAGGTGGCTCAACCCCATATATAGCCTCCATAATAGCTTCATCTGAAGGAAAAAAATTATCAAGGAAGTCATGTGTGTGAAAAGACTGAACTACCCATGTAGGAAGCACATATGGGTCCTCCTCCTCTATCCACGAAGAGGAAGGACTAGGCTCTGCAACACATTCAATATTAGCTTGATATGCTATCATAGTTGTAGGAAATGACACATCCGTTCCTATGGGCTCACTCGAAGGACTCAGTGTAAGAAGAATCCAAGGATCTTCCATATCAGTGGTGCGAAAAGACATCGAACACAATGACAATGAAGCCTCACCGGAAGTATACCCAACCATAAGAACAAGTGTAGGACAACTAAATGATCCCATAAGGGATGGGTACATGCCAACACCCACACTCCTAGTTGCCAGCTAAGAGTGCACGACAATCGGGACAGAAGCTCCCGAAGATGCAGTAACACATGGATTCTTGAATGACATTTGATCAGTCGTAATTGTATTCCCATTAAATGGAAAGAATACAACTCAAAATAGAGAAGAAGCTATAGCTTGCATACTGTACATCCAATTCCTACCCAGTAATAGATTGTAGTCAAGGGGCGCATCAACCACCTCAATCTCGATCGCGACGGTCTTCCCTCCCAAATGGACCTTAAGAGAAGGAATAATGTCATGTAGCTGAAACGATCTACCATCAAACACAGTCAACATGGTAGTGGATTTAGACAACTCGGGGGAACCCAAACCCTTCCAACACTCCAAAGACATCATGGAAGCAGCAGCGCCTTCGTCGATCATAGTGCATTTGGTGGTCTTGTTAAGACATTCTACATGAATCAAGAGAGACACATAGTAAGGCAAGCGAGGCTATAGTCTTGCAGTTTCAAATTTGATGATGGAGGAAGAATTATCATCGTTAACACCAAGAGCAGAAAGAAAATATTTTGTTTACGAAGGACAACTCTGAAGTACTTCGAGTGCAGACATCAGACAAGGAGTGTGGCCCAAATCCTCAACAACAGAATAGTTCTAGGTGTCTCAGGAATTAGGATTGTGCCCCGAATGCTTAAGGACTCCCTTAGGATTGCAAGGAGAAACTTTAGGTTTATCCACAGGTTTTTCAATACGCAAAGGACTCTCAGGTGGAGCAGGTTCCTTTCCAAGGTCTGGTTGTGATGAACCATAGTCCTTCACACGAGTCACAACCTTAGCAGCACGCACCATGTTGATGCAATCATGACCACTACAAGCTTCTGGAAGATCTTGATCCCCACCAGATTGATCATGGGTCCTCGAGTTCATATTTTTATTATAAGGTAAAGGGTTAGTCAGCACAGCTGGGCCTTGTGCTATGAACCTCGAGGATTCTTCTATTCGAGGGCACAAGTGAGTGAGGTGGTCCTCCTTACCCAACTTCCAAGGAAACTTAACCTTACATTTAGGATGCTTGTCCCCCCCAACATTTTGGGCGTTCTTTTCATTAGAATTGGAATTTTCATTCCTATTCCCACCCTTACGATTGTTTTTACCCTTCTTCTTATTCCTTCTGGGTTGCTGGTTACCCTTCTGGTCTGACGATTGTACCGAAAGCACACTCGCCATTTGGGTGGGTTGAGATGAAGCCATGGCTTATCCCGAAGTAGATTGGTTGATAGATAATCGACTGACCTGTTTCACAACCAAATCCACAGGTTTGGCACTCGTACAACCAACAATTCTATCGGCATGTGGTCCAGGTTTGACCTTAGGGTCGAAACTAGAATGTAGAGCATTAGGAATGATATCATATAACAAACCAGATTGAACATAAATCAAGTCCCATTCCTATGCCCTAAAAATGGCTTGTTCCTTTTTCTGAACTCTGGATGTGGAAACATCCTTTGCTATATAAGGTAGTAATGACTTAAGGAACCACTCAAGGAGAAACTCTGGCGGTATGAAGGATTTAATCAATCTCTTCTGTCTATGCCACTCTTGGATATGGTCTGAGATATGCTTGGCTTTGTCTTGCTGAAATGTTGACAATATTTTTGTACCAACGTTGTAATGCACTAGTAGCTAGAAGTGGTTGAGAAAATTCATAGCTAGTTCATCGAACAAAGCGAATGCGACCCTAGATAGCTCTATGTACCATTTTGCAGCAGGCCCGGTGAGGGTGCATTGAAATAGCCTTAAACGGATCGAATATTCATGTAACGAGTTAGAATAACACCATAGGTGAAATTTAGTAACATGTTCACTCATATCTTCTCCTGGTTTTCCCTCGAACTTAGAAATGTCTAAGGGAAGCTTCATAGGAATAGCTGGCCAAGCCGGGTCATAAGATACCTGATCATTCATTAGTATCGACAAGTCAGGAAGATTTAACATTGCGAGGAAAGGGAGCCTAGGTTGAGCAGGTCTATGAGGCACTCCCTGATAATTCTGGTTCACATAGGACTGATTACCGTAACTACCATGGCCATGGCCATAGTATCCTCCTCCTGTTTGACCCGTGGAGGGTGGCATGGAAGCACCATAATGTGGTGTACCTTGACTATGTGGGGGTACAAAGCCATAATTTGGAGAGTAAGCGGGTTGTTGATACCCGTACCCATAAGGTGAATAACTCTTTACATACTGTGGTCCATAATATGGTCCATAAGAAGTCCCATGAGAAACTCCATAGGTAGAAATAGACGTTCTAGAAGTAAGAATATGACCTCAAGAAGTAGGAATACAACCTCCCGATACAATAGGAATTAGAGGAATTTTGGGGTCTAAAATGGGCCTCCTAAGGAAAATAATAAAATAATAGTTAAAATAATAAAATAATATTGATTAATTTTGGAGGAAGAAAGAAAAAAACTACTTTTTGTGTTCGTATTTTCGACATATCTCCCTGTGTTTTTACTCAAATTTTGATCGGGAGAGCTCGTTGGATGTGGAATTTGATTCCATTTCCAACGAGTACCCACACTGCATATGTTTGACGGACCCCACTATCCCAAAAACAAGAAATACCTGAAAAAATGTGATGATGATGTCATCATCACGTTTTTTCAGGTATTTCTTGTTTTTGGGGTAGCGAGGTCTGCCAAAAGTATGTAGTGTGGGTACTCGTTGGATGGGGAATCAAATTCTGCATCTAACGAGCTCTCTCAATCGAAATTTGAGTAAAAGCACAATGAGATATGTCAAAAATACGAACAAAAAAAGTAGTTTTTTTTTAATGCCAAATATGTCAATTCAACCATTATGGTTGACTTATTTTATTGAAATTCTATTGGTTCTTGAATTCCAACTCACAAAAATGTATTTTGGCACGTTTTCTTATAAGGCCCATTTTAGACCCCAAATTTCCTCTAATGAGGTACTTGACTCTGAGACACAACTACATGAGTAGCAGCAGTACACACATGGCTCATAGCAACATTCCAGCCTGAAGGACCACATGAATGTGGGGGAGGAATAGCATTCAAAGAGCTAGGAATAGAGGATGAAGGGACATGTGAAATCACATAAGTGGTATTCCCCACAGTCACTCATCTTGTCTCTAGTATCTGAATAAGACTGCTAGCACTAGGTCTAGGCCGAACATGTGATGTGACCTCCATTACCGGGATGGAGGGTGCAATGTGACTCATGCTCCCAAATCTCTCTGTATGGAAGTGACTAGGAATGCCCCCAGGCATAGTGTTAGATTCAAACTATGACTCGATATGCGGTACCAATAATGTGTAGGAATACCAGGTGTATCATAACTACCATAACTAGTGCTCATAGGTTCATGATGAGTCTCATCACCTGACATCCAATACCGACGAGCTGTGGATGAGGGATCATACCCAGAGTGTGTAGGCATATCATGTGAAGGATCATACCCAGAGTGTGTAGGTATATCACGTGAAGGATCATACCCAGAGTCTGTAGGTATATCAGATGAAGGGTCATATGTAGGAGTGGGATCTTCTTCTCCAACCTCTTAAGGTGGAGAAGAAAACTCAGGAATTTCATCTTCATGATCTCCCATCATGTGTGAATCAATGTGAGAAGTAGTCCTCCTAGACTATCTATTTCTCTCTCCCAAATGGGGAGGAGATCTAGAAGGTGGAAGTCCTACTAAACGACGAGAATGGCGGGGTGCTGCACCCAAAATCCATAATGAATCAAAAAATGAAAAAGACTCTCTAATTATGAAAACCCTAAGCAAGCTAATGTGCACATAGCATACACCAATATAATCTAAATCCAATCACAAGAAAACAAGGGTAGGATATGTGATCTCTCGAATGAAGCAGGTATGTCTCACCTAGGAGAGGCTTGAGACTCCCATACACAACAAGCGGAGGTTCGTAACCAATTATTGTGGCCCTCATCTTCAACGCATATAGCAACTGTATTGTCCGACCGCAACCTAGCTGAGACACTTGCAGAATAACCCCTGCAAAGTACCCCCTCGATAACCTAGGTAAGGAAACTAAGGTCACCTCAATATAATCAATGCTCAGGTGGACAGTCACTGGTGGGATTGATCGTATGGGTAGGGTAGCAAAGCCCAAAAATCTCGAAAGAGCCCCCAGATATGAATACAATCTTGGAAATATTTCCAATGCTACTTAGTTATCTCTAGGGGTCATCCCAATCAATAACTGCTCACACTGCCTCATTCTTAACTCCCTTGTAAGAGGAGGATCCTGAGAAACACTAATTATACCAAGGAATTTGACACTCTCACCTGGGCAGACACATACATGTTGTTTTTTAGTGGTCTTGGAGAATTTACTCACAATGAACTATTCCAAGACCCTAAAACCTAATCTTGTTGGTGTACCCTATCAAAGAAAATAGTGTAATCCATTTTAATTAAGCGTTGATTTTATTTGGCTTTATTACTCAAAAAATGTAGATTACCATGCAACCAATGTTGTTATGACGCAACATGAAGTAAAATGCACACCTAACAATCAATGCAAATGCATTGAGTGTTAGAATAATCAACCCATAGTTTACCCACTTAGACATTAATTCCATTATTTTTGTCCTATTTTCCTAGTTCATGTGTCCCACCTTGTGCAAGTTGCTATTTTCCTATCCATAGAGGTCAAACTTGCCCTATTTGACTCATGTAGCACATGGGAGAGCTAAAGGAATCAATTCTGCTTTATTCCTGGCCTCCTAGGCGCCCTTCTGCTTTTTCTGCTTTATTGCCTGCTTTTTTACTGTTTTAAGGCAAAAGGAAAAGCTAGACTAGGTGAGGTTGACTTGTTTTTTGTCCTACACATCCTCCTCTCTTTTCTCCATGAAAAAGCATGCATGATCTGCCATTCCACCACTCTTTAGCTTGCCTATTCCTTTTTTCCAATTCGTGAGCTCCATGACAGATTTGGGATCAGCTTTTTACACCTATGGAGGATTTGCTTATTTTTGGTAAGCCTGCTTTATGCTAGATTTGGATGCCTCCTCATGCATTCGATTTCTTGATGTATTCTATTTATTCAGAAACCTATTTTATTACAGGGTTGGCTATTGTACACTTAGTTAATACAATTTAGTGTTACATCTCCATATTCAGTCTCTTTTGTGAGTGACTTTGCATGATCAATTGATAATTGTTGTGAGTAAAATTAATCTATTGCTGGCATTAATTTCCACATTGAGTCAAATGAAAAATAGGGCATGCTAATACATGGAATGAAAAATTTTCTTCAAATGACAAATGCAATCATTCCTATATGAAAACCTGACTAATACTTCTCTAAGCAAATCTAGTGCAAGTACCATGCAAAGTGCAAAGTGCAATGCATAATGATGCAAAGAAGCAAATATTTTTGGATTTTTGAATAAAAATGAGATAGAAAAGCAAAAGAATTACTCTACCACCCCCAGACTCTGCAAGCACAATCAAACATCACTCACGCAAAGTACTAAGGTAAAAGAAATCTAATGCACTAATCCCAAAACAAAAAATAAAAAATGCAATGACAAGAACATTCTTAAAAAGGAAATTTACCCTAAAAAAGGTGTCTCTGGTCAGAAACAGAGGTGTATACAGACTCCAGTAGTATCAAAGGAGACTTAGCAATCATCAAAATTCACCCAGTACCAATCAATATTCCTCTAAAAGGAAAAACTCAGGGCATACGTGACTGTTCGTAGTGAACCTGCATATGTACGCGGATATAGTAGTCAAAGCCACATGTATATGCGACTGTGAGTTAAAAACTCACGTACAGTAAGAAAAATGTATAAAAAGAAAGGAAAATAGATAAATTGAGATAAAATTCACACCAATCAAACAATACTAGGAAAACATGCCCCTAGACCCGACTCAGAAACAGAGAAATAAGAGCAATTCAAGAACATTGAATGCCAATAAAAACCCCCAAATCACAACTACTAGGAACTCCCCAATGGAGTCGCCAATTTTGTGACAGAGAGAAATTCCTATGGCTTGGGGTACCAGAACAGATAGCTTAACTCCAGAAATTAATCCTTTCTTATATGCAAGAGAAACCAAATATCTAACATTAAAGGATCTCGATGCATACCTTATTCCGGACGGTTGATGTAGATCCCCGTTGAGCATTCCAACTCCATCTTGAATTGATAAATTGCTTCCTCAACATTCAAAAAATAAGACAACCATGCTATATATAATTGTGTTAGACCTACTCTAGCATATATAATCAATAACATATAAGCATTTGAAACCATCCATGGATCAAATATTCATTCGAATACACATTATTGGACAAGAAAAGATATTTCTATTAAAATAAAATAGAGATTACAATAGAGACAACCTCTCTCAGCACGTCTGCGAATCGGAGAAACTAAGTCCCCCACTTGGGCCTCCACCACTTCAATCCTTCATCTCTCGATAACAAGCTCACAAGCAAAAGGAAAGCTTGTGAAGAACACAAAAGTGCTCCAAGGGACAAAGGGATGCAGACTCAAGTATAAGCTCCGAAAACAATGGACTATAGTTTTCTTGATCTCAATTCCTCATGCCTTCAATGTATCCAAAGGGTTCCTTATATAGATCTTCAATGGGGTAATGAAAGGTCGAATCCGAGCGATCTCAAGGCATATCAAAGGCTAGGAGATAAGTGAGTCGGATCCACATCAAGGAAAACTCCAAATAATTTGGCCTTTTGCACACATCCTGATGTACGCAGTTTTAGGGGTCAAACACGCGTATATATGCGAGAAAGGGTTTAAAAGTCGTGTATGGCAATTTTTGCATGTTTTTAGGGATGATCTTGGAAACATCAACATAACAAAAATTGTCCATGGGGTCTAAGGAGTTTGCAGAGGGATAGGGAAGGCCATAAAAGTGTGATTCACCGTGTGGTAAAATCAGCTATAATAGATGCCCCCTAATGTGTGAGGTCAAAGGGGTCATACGATGGCCAAAATACATTATAAGTTGTTACGGAGAGAAATTCCTATGACTTGGGGTACCACAACAGACAGACTTTACTCCAAAAATCAATCTTTCCCAATATGCAATAGAAATAAAATGTCTAACACTAAAGGATCAGACCTCGTACCTTATTCCAGACGGTTGAAGTAGATCCCCATTGAGCTTTCCAATATTTAGCTTGAATTGATATAATACTTCCTCAACAACAAGTAAACAATACAAGCATACTATATATCATGGTGTTAGATATATTCTAGCATATATAATCAATAATGTAAAAGCATTTGACATATTCCAATGGATACAATATTCAATCAAATACACATCATTGGACAAGGAAAGATAGTTCTTATTAATATAAATCAGAGATTACAAGATAGATACAACCTCTAACGGAACGTCTGCGAATCGGAGAAACTGAATCCCCCACTTGGGCCTCCACCACCTCAATCCTCCATCTCTTGATAGCAAGCTCACTAGCAAAGGCAAGCTTGGGAAGAACACAAACATGCTCCGAAGGGACAAAGGGATGTAGAATCAAGTATAGTTCTGGGAAAAATGGACTATAGTTTCGTTGCTTTCAATCTCTCTATATGCCTTCAATGTACCAAGGGGTTCCTTATATAGCTTCACAAGGGATACTGAAGGGTCGAATCCGAGCGATCTCAAGGCATATGGAAGGCCAGGAGTCGAATGATTCGGATCCAAGTCAAGGAAAACTCCAAAAGGATTTGGACTTATGCACACATCCCGATGTACATGGTTATAGGAGTCAAACCCGTGTATGTACGCGGTTATCGGGGAAAAAGACACGTATATCATCTTTTATATAGTTTTTAGGGATGATCAAGGTAACATCAAAGGATAAAATATGGTCCATGGGGTATAAAGAGTCTGCAGCGGGACAGGGGAAGGCCATACAAAGTGTGATTCACCTAGAGTCATGAAATCCACTATAACAGATGCCCCCTAATGTGTGAGGTCAGAGGGGTCATACGATGGCTGAAATACATTATAAGTCCATCACAAAAGTGGAGTAATGAAGGATCCCAAATGGAATACCAGCCACCCAATCAGCATAGTACAATCATACAACTCTGCATATAACTACAAGTACATATAGCAGTCCCGGATACATAAGAGTACAATGGCCATGAATAGGCATAATACATGATATCACATATGTGGTCATCACCACGTACAATATACATAGATTAGAATCTCCATGATGAAGATATACAAAGGACCATGATCTCCAAAATGGCTGAAGATATACAATAGATCAATATCTCCATAGTGGCTGGAAATGTCTGACATACACTGGAATCAAGTCACAAGAGCTGAAATCTCATGAACACTGGCACGATCAAGGAGGTAGCATATAAGAGATGCCACCAGTCTGGAAGGTCTTCTACACAAACCACTACGAGTACATGTCCTACTATGCAAATAGAGGTGTTGAGGTCTAACATAGTAGTCCATCATCTGATTACTAGTCATTGATGTATACCGTTAACAGACGCGAGATTACCCACCGATAATGATAATGGGAATCAAGGTACTAGAGTGCAAACTAACAAGTGTGAATAGATGTGTTGAGTTCGAATTCTTGAGAGAATCCATCGATCAGGGGACATTGATGTATTCCCAAGAAACTGTCGATGGCGAGAGAACCTGCCACTGATGACTGCAAGTCTCAAGGCACTCAAAAGGACTCTAGATTACAATCCCATAATAAATGATCTGAAGTCGATGGGATGAAATCCACTGGAAGGAGGGCATTAAGGCATCCCCCATCATCCAACATGAGGTACTCAACAAAGCTGTCTAATGTGGAAGGAATTGATCATAAAGTGCACGAACTAGTAACTGTACCGGGAATGGCCGACATGCAAAGTCAAGATAACTGAGGAATGGCCGACACAGCTTTCAAATTCCTTCGAACAAGAGCATAATGGCATCTGGTGACTGAATGAAGGCAACATAAACTTGATATAGAAACTGGGACATCTCTGTGACACAGGAGGCATCAACAGAGGCTCCATAGGGACTGGAAGCTTAACCAGACGGTGGAGATAAACTCAGATAAACGAGTAAAGATCCTAAGTCAAACTATAACCCAAATAATGGATGTGATATACAGTGCTCTGTTCGAAGGCAACACGACTCGACAGCTGCCAAATATAACATCTTTCCTTTTCCGGCTTTTTGGTTTTTTGATTTTTTTTTGGGCTTTTTCAGTTATTTGAAAAGCTTGAAAAAAGAATAAACTAGCTTTATAGTTACAAACTAGGAGGATACGAGTGTCATCAGGGAAAAAAAACTAGTTCCAAGCAGTGGAACATACTTATGCTAAATGCAAGGATACATGTGTAGCATATCGACACTCGGGGGAAAATCCCCTCCCGGTAAAAAGGGAATCAAGCTGCGAAGGATATAAAAATGGCTCTGCATGTCTAGACATGAGACAATCTCGGGCTATATGGCTGAAACGCAATGTCAGGGGAGCCGGCATAAAGCTCAATAAGGTAGGAAAATCTCATGATAATGCATTCACAACTTGACATAAGGGGAGTCCGGGGGGAAACAGGCCAGCATAAGATCAACAGGAGTATGAGGCTCTTGCTAAATGTCATGGAAATACTATACAACAAACTTCCACACCCTAAAGGAGAAAACGTCGACATGGGAACCAAATGCAAACAAGGCGCTAACTAGGGTACCTATGTAAGGTGAAGCTCTACCACTCACATCATGCCACTTCTAAAGTAGCAAGAAGGTTCTGTGACATAATAGAGTGGGTTCGTACCTAAAGTCATGGTGACATGGTCATAAGGTCATGCAAAATGCAAAAGGTGGTGAACCTAACCTATATCCCAGTATAGACATTATACCTGAGATTAGTACGAACGGGTCAATCCAAAGGCTGAAACGACACTTAAAATGGTCTTCTACATCATAAATTATGTCAGAAACAGTCCAAAATGGTTAGAAACTATCAAAACTATAGGAAAGGGGGTAAACATTTTCAAATATTTGAAATTTTTTCTATAAATAGTAAAAAATATAAATCATTTGAAACTTTTACCCATTGGAGCTCTGATTTTCAACTACAAATTCCAAGAGATCCAGCCGACGGAATTCGCAACCGTTTCTTCCAGGTAGTTACTCATGCTCTTCTCATGCATTTCAATATATTTTTTGTTGATTTTCATGGTAAAATGAGGTAGTTCAGGCGAATTCTACATGAGTGCTGCAACCCACGCGGGTATCGAAGTTTTTTCCGCGTATAGGGATGGCTATACGCGGAAAAGGGGCTACAAACCGTGTACATACGCGGTTGTTTGTAAAACAGTCGCGTATGATGCCGCGCAAGTGGATTTACAAGAATCTAATGGACAATTGGGTAATTTCTCATGCAGGATGGTGCTAGAATGGAGAGAGCACGAGCATGGTGAAGTAGAGGAAGCTATAAGGGCTGACGTAATGGCTCAACAAGCTCTAAGAAGATGCGGAATCTACAAGTTTTGGTGCCTTGGTGGCTTGAGGGCCAAACCAAGACTGCTAGAGATGCTGGTAAACTATTGGGATCCAGACTTAGAGTCCTTTAGGATAGATGGGATGTCTCTCACTATAGAGGTGGAAGACATATACTTCATCATAGGTATATCTAGATGAGGGGAGGTGGTGAACCTTCGTTCCCGAGGTGGTCCAGGCAGTGGGCTTACTATCGATGAGTACGTAGCTATGTACTGCTACCCAGATACTGAGAAGGTGGGGAGCCAAGTCCCTACCAATGCTATACAGGTGCTGGGCCTAAAGGCCATACTACTGACGCTAGGCAGGATAGAAGACTTAGCCTCACTCCATCAGGCCTCGCGGCCACTGATGTACTATGCGGTGGAGTGTATGAGACCGACCATATATGACTGGAGTACTACACTATTGAGCAACATGAAACACCAGCTCAATGAGTGTAAGGTAGGTAGGATATGAAACTTCGGGTTCAGCAACATATTGAGCATGTTTTTCTTCGAGCGTTTTCCAGGATTGAGCCCTAGAGTGGACGTTCATCTCCACGGGGTTCGAGATCCGGCCCAACGACGTTGGGCAGATGCTATGCACAGACTGGGGGGTGCTAGGGTGGCCAACCCATATCCAACTAACTTCTTTCCATGGTGGCGACGACAGATTGTTGCCATAGATGACTACCCCTATGGAGGGATAGATTTTCGGGGGGATTCGGACATTCCATTGCCACCAGGATCGGCATAAGGAGAGATAGGTACCGAATTTCGACTCTCACTCTTTTTAAAGTTTTTTGATTTATTTATTTTTTTTGTATTTTCTTGATTATGTGAAATCAAAAGACATGTTTTTGTGTGACAGCACATAGTGACATCTACCATTCATGTGCAGATGTAGGACCACAGCGACCAGAGGGCTTCCCACGTCATAGATAGAGGGGAAGAGGGGATGAAATCATAGGTGCAGATGTGGAGCGAACGCTCCAGGGCATTCATACCAACTTCATGCGACTGACTCGCAGGGTTCCCATGGTGCAAGTCGAGGACTTGCCTGAGGCCATGCAGCGACAGGTGGTGGGTGTGCCACGCGCATGGGTGCGTTTATTCCGATGGCTAGCTAGAGCCGTAGTGACGTATCATGATCACAACCCTCCCCCTCCATAGGATTAGACACTTGGGAGTATATATGTTTTGTACGACCGTGTATTATATGATGGAAGCTTTTAAAGATCCACTTTTGTATACGACACTATGTATTACCACATTTTTTATATATATAAAAAGTTTTCTGGTGATCGGTTTATTTATTTACATGTGTAAAAATGTTTGTGATTAATTTATTATGAATGAAACAAATGCCAATCTAACACGTAGTTAGCATATGAGTCAGCAACTTGATTATCATTTCTTGGAATGTGTATATATGTAATACTGTCAAATTGTCGTTCTAACAATTTCACACGTAAGAATCTTCTCAATAACGTCGGATACCTAACATGGTACAAACCATTGAGCTGTGACACTACTAACTCCGAATCAAGACTTACCTCAAGAGATAGAATGCCATGTGAAATGGCATCACATAGAAGCTCGATAACGACACTATATTCAACAACATTGTTGGAAGATGGCCATAGACATACACCTCCTGAAGACAGTACCTGACCCATAGGAGTATAAATCACCCAAGCAGTAGAGGCTGAGTGTTGAGTGTGACGGCTTGCACCATCTGCGAATCCTTTGTAGGTGGAAGATTCCATTGACATATGCCACAAGAAACGAAAACCAATCAAAAACCCAATCACGATAAAAAAGACCTAACTATGCAAAGCTGTACAATAGTATATAACAAGCAACCTTGGCTAAAGATCATGCATAGTATTTTTTAAGATGGAGCCCATTTCTAGGCTCCGCCAAAGCTGTGCCTTCGTAATCAACTAACTCATAGGCACCCTTCTCTAAGACATGCTTGACCACGTAAGGACCACGCCACATAGGATTAAACTTCCCTGCCCCCAAGGGTTCTTTCGATTGATCCCACAAAAGGACCAAGTCTCCTTCACTAAACACTCTTGGATGGAAAGACTTATCGTATTGGAACTTAACGCGATGTTTATTAACGTCTAGAGCCACTAAGGCATCTCGACGCTGCTCATCAATTTGTTCGAGGTGGACCAAATGCTCCTCCAAAGGTGAAGTGTCTGGTAAGAGTTCCACAGCTAGCTTCAAGGAAGGAATCTCACATTCAACCAGCAATATCGACTCCACTCCATGCACAAGCTGATATGGAGAAAAACCAGTGGCAGTCTTAACCGTGGTTTGATATGCCCACAAAGCAGGGTATAACATAATATGCCAATTCGTCTTGTTCTGTGAGATGGTTCGTTGGAGAATGGACTTAAGTGATTTATTCACTGCTTCAACCTGTCCATTCACTTGGGGGTAGTAAGAAGAGGAGTTCTCTTGCTTATACCCTAACTTGGATGCCAACTCTTCCATCATACGGTTCTGAAAGTGCGAGCCATGGTCAGTGACAAGCTCTTTCAGAATCCCGAACCGAGTAATGATTTGGTTGAATACGAAGTGAGCGGTTGTCTCATCATTGGATTTTACTGTAGGCATTGCCTCAACCCATTTCATGAAATAATATACAGCCACTATAATATGATGGTTCCCCTCAGTCGAAGCTGGGCTGCAATCCATAAAATTGATCCCCCACATGGTGAAGGGACCGACGGTGATAATGGGATGTAATGGGGTAGGCTTGGAGCACATATTCCGTGCAAACACCTGGCAAGGGTGGCACCTCTTGACCGCATCAACACAATCTTTAAAGATCGACGACCAGAAATAACCCGCTCTCAAAATCTTTTGAGCTGTAGAAAGCCCTTATAAATTACCACCACACGCCCCTCCATGGCAATCATTCAGCACAACCTCAGCCTCCTCATGAGTTAAACAATGTCGTAAAATGGAATCTACCCCACGGCGGTACAAAGTATTTTCCACTATAAGGTAGTTCTTAGAGACGTGACGTAATCGTCGTTGTTCATCTCGCGAGAGGTGAGTAGGGGTCCTCTGTGTTTGCAGATATACTATGATATCTCCATACCATGGGTCAGACGTTGCAATTAAGAAGATGTGGTCATCAACAAACGTATCTTCACAAACCGACTCCTCAACCTCACTCGAAAAATCCGATATAAGCTCTGCAAAAATTAACGATTTCTTCTATTTTTCCGAAACAAACTCGAGATTGAACTCTTACAGGATGACAATCCATTTATTATACCTTCCCCTAATCATCCTTCGTGTGAGGATGAACTGAAATCGATTGACATGGGCCATAACCGAGGTCTGGCGAAGGAGAATATAATGTCTCAAACGCCGAACTGCATGTACGGTCGCTAAAGCAAGCTTCTCAACATGAGAATACTGAATCTCTGCGTCAATAAGGTTTCGGCTCAAATAATATATGACATGCTCCTAGAGCTCCTCATCCTCCTGAACCAATAAGATACCAATTGTCTCTAAAGACACGACCACATATAATAGGAAATCACGGCTATAATCTGGAGGACTAATCACCAGGGCCGATGCTAGGGCTCGCTTAAGAGCATCGAAGGACTCCTGGGCTCACTCATCCCATTTGAAGGGAGTATCCTTCTTCAAGAGACACATGAAGCCTCTAGTCAAATTGGCAAAATTGACCACAAATCTTCATAAGAAGTTTGCCATACCTTGGAAACACTGAAGATGACGAATATTCTTCGGGGGAGACAACTGAAGTATTGCCTCAACCTTTAAGGGATCGACTCTTATGCCCTCCTTTGAAACGATGAATCCTAATAAACGACCTGAATTTACGCAAAAGATGCACTTATGAGGATTTAATCGAACCGAATAGTGTAGGCATCTTTCGAAAACCAATCTCAAGTGATATGAATGACGCATTCTCATACGAGAATGAGCAGCGAGGTCATCTAAAAATACTTCAATAATAGACTTGAGATCATGGAAAATCAAGGTCATCCCCCGCTGAAATGTAGCTCCAGCATTTTTAAGGCCGAAAGGCATTTTATGATATGCAAACGTTCCCCAAGGACAAATAAATGCAGTCTTGTGTTGGTCCTTAGGTTTAATCTGGATCTGATTATACCCAGAAAAGCCGTCCATAAAGGAGAACACCTCACTACCTGCACACTCATCCAAAATCTTATTAATAAACGGTGTGGGGAAGTTATCCTTAGGACATGCATGATTTAAATCGTGGAAATCAGTGCATATTCGATTCACTCCATGCTTCTTATCCACCGGAACGGGGTTTGAAACCCACTCCATCAAGGGAAAGAGATAGATGAAACTGGCTTTCAACAGCTTCTCTATCTCTGCCTTAATGGCAGGTGCTTTCCTAGGATTCACGGCGCGTAAGCGTTGTCGAATAGGCTTAGCGTTCGGGTAAGTCTTAATCTCATGTTTGACAATTCGATGGTCAATACCTGGCATCTCATCATAATACCAAGTAAAAATATCACGAAATTCCTTGAATAGCTCAGTATACTCAAGAATCTCAGCCTGGGAACAATCCACCCCAATATAGACATTCTCAATGGTGCCAGGATTTCGAGAGATGTTGATAGAAATCGTGGAAGATATGTTCGCCATGTTCCCATCAGCCATCTGACCAGGAGATCTTAATGGAATCATGGGACTACCAACTCTCTGACTAAGAATCTCCCTATAATCCTCATGCTCCAAATGGTCAAGCGGTGGAAGGAAATATGATCTATGATGAAGTTCCTCCCATGGCGGCTCAACACTTGACATAGCCTCGATAATTGCTTCATCGGAAGGGAAAATCGTATCCAGGCAGTCGTGGGCATGAGAAGACTATACTGCCCATGCAGGCAGCACATAGGGGTCTTCCTCTTCCGTCCACAAAGAGGAAGAACAAGGCTCTGCAACATCCATAAGATTGGCTTGATAAGCTATCATGGTTGCAGGAAGCGACACGTTGGTCTCGACAGGCTCACGTGAAATGCTCAGTGTAGGAAGAATCCAAGGATCTTCCATATGAGTCGTGCGAAAAGACACTGAGGTCGTAGAAGATGAAGCCTTATCGGAACTAGATCCTATCATGAGGACCAGCGCAGGACAACTAAAGCTCCCCATAAGGGATGGATACATGCCTACGCCCACACTCCCAGTTGCCGGCTGAGAGTGTTCAACGACCGGAACCGAAGTTCCCAAAGATGCAGTAATAGGGGAATTCTTGAATTCCATTTGATCAATCATTACAATCTTCCTGTTATGTGGGAAGCATACAACGCGAAACACAGAAGGAGCAATGGCTTACATACTATACATCCAGTTCTGACCCAGCAAGAGATTATTGTCGAGGGGCGCATCAACCACCTCAACCTCTATCGCAATGGTCTTCCCTCCCAAATAGAATTTAAGGGAAGGAATGATGTCGTGCAGCATAAAATATCTCCCATCAAAAGCAGTTAACATAGTCGCGGACTTCGACAACTCAGGAGAACCAAGACCCTTCCAACAGGACAAAGAAATCACAGATGCAGCAGTGCCCTCGTCAATCACAGTGCGCTTGACGATCATATTAAGACATTCTACATGTACCAAAAGTGACACATAGTAGGGCAAGCGAGGCTGATGACCTGCGGTTTCAAATTTGATCACTGAGGAAGAATCATCATCGTTCACACCAAGAGCAGAAAGCAAAGCCTTCCTTTGCGAAGGACAACTCTGAAGCACTTCCAATGCAGACATCGCACAAGGAGTATGGCCCAAATCCTTGACAACTAAATAATTCTGGGTGGCTCAGGCATTTGGATTATGCCCCGAGCGCTTAAGTACCCCCTTAGGAATGCGAGGTGCAGCTTCATGTTTATCCGCAGGTTTCTCAATGCACAAATGAGTTCTTGGTGGATCGGGTTCTTTGCCTGGGTTGGGTTGTGATGATCCATAATCTTTCACACGAGTCACAACCTTGGAAACACAGACCATGTTAATGCACCCACGAGCACTAGCCTCTGGTGGATCATTCTCACTAGATTACTCCTGGGACTTCAAGTTCATATTCTGGTTACGCGGTAAAGGGTTCATTAGCACAGCTGGGCCTTGTGCTAAGAGTCTCGAAGCTTCATCAATTCTATGGCACAAGTAAGTAAGGTGATCATCCTTACATAGCTTGCAAGGGAACTTAACCTTACGTTTAGCTTGCTTGTCCCCACCAGCATTCTGACCGTTCTTGTCATGATTGGAAGCATTCTCATTCTTATTCCCGCCCTTTTGATTATTATTCTTACCCTTTTTCTTATTCTGGTCGGGTTTCTGGTTACCCTTCTGGTCCGACGATTGTATAGAAAGTACACTCACCATTTGGGTAGGTTGAGATGAAGCCATAGCTTGTCCTGAAGCAGATTGGTTGAGCGACAATTGACTAACTTGTTTTGCAACTAAATCTGTAGGTTTCGCACTCGCACAACCCACAATGCCATCGGCATGTGGTCCAGGTTTGACCTTGGGATCGAAACTAGAACGAGGAGCGTTGGGAATAATCTCATACAACAAACCGGAATGAGCATAAATCAAGTCCAGTTCCTGCGCCCTAAAGATTGCTTGTTCCTCATTCTACACTCTGGATGTGGAAACATCCTTCGCGATATATGGCAATAAAGACTTGAGGAACCACTCGAGAAGGAACTCCGGTGGTATAAAGGCTTTAATTAATCTCTTTCGTCTACGCCACTCCTGAATATGATCAAAAATATGGGTGGCTTTATCTTTCCAAAATGTCAACAAGAGTTCAGTACCAACGTCATAGCGCACTGGTAGCTGGAAGTGATTAAGAAAAGTCATCGCAAGATCGTCAAACAAGGTAAAGGCTCCCTTTGGTAACTATATATACCATTTCTCCGTAGGCCCTGTGAGGGTGCGTTGAAATAGTCGCAAGCGGACTGAGTCCTGATGTAACGAATTCAAAGAGCACCAAAGGTGAAACGTGGTAACATGTTCGCTCGGATCCTCTCTCGGTTTGCCTTCGAACTTAGGTATGTTCGAACGAAGCTTGGTAGGGACAGCCGGCCAAGCCGGGCCATAAGCCATGGGATCATTCGTAAGTCTCGATAAGTCAGCAAGGTTAAGCATCGCGAGGAAAGGGAGCTTAGCATGATGAGGTTGATGGGCCACTCCCTGGTTCACATGGGTTTGAGCACCACCATGGCCTTAGACATAGTGTCCTCCTCCTGTCTGACCTGTATAAGGTGACATGGAAGTACCATAGTAAGGTGGAACTTGACTAGTAGGAGCTACAAAGCCATAATTAGGAGAGTAAGCAGGTTGTTGATACCCGCCTCCATAAGGTGAAGAAACCTGTCCATACTGTGGACCGTAATAAGGTCCATAGGTCATCGCATACGATGTCCCATGGGACACTCCATATGTAGGAAGATAAGCTCCGAAAGGAGGAACATACATACATAAAGTATGTATATATGCTCCGGATGTAACAAGCTGACCACTAGAAGGGTGGATATAGCCTCTCGAAGCAACGGGTGGTATATAAATGTGAGACACAATGGGCCTAGTAACCACAGTACGGACCTGACTCGTAGCCATATATTGGCTTGAAGGACCACATGGGTAAGGTGGAGGATGTACATTTGAAGAAATCAGAACCGAGGACAAAGGGATCTCTGTAATAAGATATGTACTTATGCCTATCGTCACTCGTCTCAGACCTGGTATCCTAATCGGATCGTTAACCCTAGACCTAGGAGGGAGATGAGATGTAGCTTCCACCACTGGGATGGAAGGTGCAATGTGACTAGTAGTCCCAAACCTCTCCGCAAGGTAAGGAATGGGATTTCCCCCAGGCATAGTGCTATGCTCGGAGTCAGATTCGACATGAAATGTCAAATAGTGCATAGGAAAACCAGTCGTAGCATAACTACCGTAGCTAGTACTGACAGGTGGAAAGTGAGTCTCGGAATCATCCGGCATTCCATACAGGTAAAGTGTCAACGGGGAATCAGCCCTAGGGTGAGTAGGTCTATCATGCAAAGATCCTATCTGGGAAATCACGGGACCAAACTCAGCTAGGTCAGGTGAAGGATCGTATGTAGGAGTAAGTTCCCCGTCGTCAATACGAACGGGAGGAGGTGGCTCAGGAATAGTTTTTGAATGATCCTCCATGGTGTGTGAATCAGTGTGTGACATAGTCCACCCGGACTGTCTAGGTCTCTCTCCCAAAGGAGGAGGAGAAGTGGAAGGTGAAAGTCCTGCTAACCAATGAGAATGGTGCGGAACCGCATTCGAATCCACAATGACTCCACAAAAAGCAAAGAATTTCTATTTACGTAGACCCTAGGCCAACTAGTGTGCACAGAGCAATCACTAATAAAATATAAATCCAAATGCAAGCAAACAAGGGCTGGAGAAGTGAGCTCCTGAATGAAGCAGGTATTTCTCGCGTAGGAGAAACCTGAGACTCCCATACACAACAAGCAGAGGTACATAACCAATTATTGTGGCCCTCAGCTTCAACACATAAATCGACTGTGCTGTCCGACCCCAACCTGGCCGGGACACATGCAAAATAACCTCTACATGTACCCCCTCGATATCCTAGGTAAGGTCACTAAGGTCACCTCAATATAATCAAAGCTCAAGCAGACAGTCGCAGTCGGGATTGACCGTATGGGCAGGGTAGCAAAGCCTGAAACTCCCGAAAGAGTCCCCAGATACAAATCCAATCCTGGCAATATTTCCAGTGCTACTCAGTTATGACTAGGGGTCATCCCAATCAATAACCGCTCACACTGCCTCGTGCTTGACTCCTGTTTGAGAGGAGGATCCTGAGAACAATGGTTATACCAAGGATTTCACACACTCCCTGGACAGACACCTAAATGTTGTTGTTTAGTGATCTTGGAGAATTAACTTACAATGAACTATTCCAAGATCCTAAAACCTAAGCTTGTTGGTGCACCCTAGAAAAGAAAAGAGTGTAATTCATTTTAATTAGCGTTGATTTTAGTTGGCTTTATTACTCAAAAATAGGAAATGGTTGTGCAACTAGTGGTGTTATGATGCAACAAGAAGTAAAATGCACACTGTAACAATCAATGAAAATGCATTGTGTCCATGTAAACAGGGTATGCGTACTATGTGAAATGTACAATTTTTCTTCAAATGATGAATGCAAATTTTCCTATATGAAGTCCTAACTAGTACTCCAAAGCAAATCTAGATCTAGTGCAAGTACAATGCAAAGTGCAAAATGCAATGCATTATGATAAGCAAATGTTTTTGGATTTTTTGAAAATATAAGGGATGCAAAAGGCAAAAGAATGATTCTACCACCCTCAGAATCTGCAAGCACACATAGACAGCATCCAAGGAAAGCACTAAGGTAAAAGAACTCTAATGCACTAATCTCAAACAAAAAATCGAAAATGCCATGACAAGAACTTTCCTATAAAAAAATTTAGGCTAAAAAAACGTTTCCAGTCAGAATCAGAGGTCAAAACAGACTCAGGCAGTGCCAAAGGAGACTCAGCAACTAACAACATTCACCCTACAACCAATTAACTTCCACAAAAAGGGAAAAATCTAGGGTATACGCGACTGTTCGCAGTAAACCCACGTGTATACGTGGAAATCCCAGAGGAAACCGCGTGTATACGCGACTGCAAATCAAAAACCCACGTACAGGAATAAAAGGTGCATAAAACAAGGAAAACAGACAGGCTGAGACAAACTTCACTCCAATCAAACTCTACCAGGCATACATGCCCCTAGACCTGACACAGAAACAAGAGAGAAAGAGAAATTCAAATACATTGAATGCCAAGAAAATCACCCCCAAAGGACAACTACTAGGAACTCCCCAGCGGAGTCACCAATTCTGTTATGGAGAGAAATTACTATGGCTTGGGGTACCACAACAGACAGACTTGACTCCAGAAATAAATCTTTCCCAATATGCAATAGAAATAAAATGTCTAACACTAAAGGATCAGACCTCGTACCTTATTCCGGACGGTTGAAGTAGATCCCCATTTAGCTTTCCAATCTTCAGCTTGAATTGATATAATACTTTTTCAACAACAAGTAAAAAATACAAGCATACTATATATCATGGTGTTAGATCTATTCTAGCATATATAATCAATAATGTAAAAGCATTTGACATATTCCAATGGATACAATATTCAATCAAATACACATCATTGGACAAGGAAAGATAGTTCTTATTAATATAAATCAGAGATTACAAGATAGATACAACCTCTGACGACACGTCTGCAAATCGGAGAAAATCAATCCCCCACTTGGGCCTCCACCACCTCAATCCCCCATCTCTCGATAGCAAGCTCACTAGCAAAGGAAAGCTTGGGAAGAACACAAACGTGCTCCAAAGGGACAAAGGGATGCAGACTCAAGTATAGTTCTAGCAATAATGGACTATAGTTTCATTGCTTTCAATCTCTCTATATGCCTTCAATGTACCAAGGGGTTCCTTATATAGCTTCACAAGGGATACTGAAGGGTTGAATCTGAGTGATCTCAAGGCATATGGAAGGCCAGGAGTTGAATGAGTCGGATCCAAGTCAAGGAAAACTCCAATAGGATTGGGACTTATGCACACATCCCGATGTACGCGGTTATAGGAGTCAAACCTGCATATGTACACGGTTATCGGGGAAAAAGCCGCGTATATCATCTTTTATATAGTTTTTAGGGATGATCAAGGTAACATGAAAGGATAAAATATGGTCCATGGGGTCTAAAGAGTCTGCAGCGGGACAGGGGAAGGCCATACAAAGTGTGATTCACCTAGAGTGGTGAAATATGCTATAACATAAGTCCATCCCAGAAGTGAAGTGATGAAGAACCCATTGGAAGAACCAGCCATCCAATCAACACTATACATTGATACAACTCTGGACATAACTGCAAATACATATAGCAGTCCTAGATACATAAGAGTACAATGGCCATGAATAGGCACGATACAATATGACATGTGTTGTCATTTCCACGTACAATATAAATAGATCAGAATCTCCATGATAAATATATACAAAGGATCATGATCTCCATGAAGACTAAAGATATATAATGGATCAATATCTCCATAATGGCCTTAAATGTCTGACATATACTGGAGTCAAGTCACAAGAGCTGAAATATCACGAACACTGGCACGATCATGGAGATAGCATATAAGAGATGCCACCAGTCTGGAAGGTCTTCTACACAAACCGCTACGAGTACATGTCCTACTATGTGAATAAAGGTGTCGAGGTCAAAACATAGTATTCCAACATCTGATTACTAGTCATTGATGTATACCATTAACAGACACGAGATCACCCACTGATAATGAAAATGGGAATTAAGGTACTAGAGTGCAAACTCACAAGTGTGAATAAATGTGTTGAGGTCAAAAACTTGAGAGAATCCATCGATGAGGGGACATTGATGTATTTCCAAAAAACTGTCGATGGTGAGAGAACCTGCCACTGATGACTGCAAGTCTCAAGGAACTCAAAAATGACTCTAGATTCCTATCCCATAATAAATGATCTGAATTCAATGGGATGAAATCCGCTGGAAGGAGGGCATTAAGGCATCCCCCATCATCCAAGATGAGGTACTCAACAAAGTTGTATAATTCCGAAGGACTTGATCATAATATGCACGAACCAGTAACTATACTGGAAATGGCCGACATGCAAAGTCAAGATAACTGACGAATGGCTGACTCAGGTTTCAACTTCCTTCGAACAATAGCATAAATGCGAATGGTGATTGAATGTAGGCAGCATAGAGTCGATATGAAAAACTTGGACATCTCCGCGACACATGAGGCATCGACAGAGGCTCCATAGGGACTGGAAGCTTAACCAGTCGATGGAGATAAAATCAGATAAACGAGTACATCTCCTAAATTAAAACTTTTAACCCAACCAATGGATGTGATATACAATGCTTTGTTTGAAGGTGACACAACTCGATTGATGCCAAAGATAACATCGTTTCTTGTCCGGATTTTTGGTTTCTAATTTTTTTTTTTGACTTTTTCAAATATTTGAAAATCTTGAATAAGAATAAAATTGCTCTAAAATTATAGACTAGGAGGAGACGAGTATCAAATGGGAAAACCAACTAGTTCCAAGTAGTGGAACATACCTATGCTCAATGCAAGAACAGATGTGTAGGATAGTGACACTCAGGGGAAATTCCCCTCCCAGTAAGAATAGGGAATCAAGCTGGAGAGGATATATAAAATGGCTCTACTTTTCTAGAAATGATACAATATCAGGCTATATGGCGTATACTCAAATTCAGGGAAGTCGACATAAGGCTCAATGAGGTAGGAAAATCTCATGATAATGCAATTACAAATTGACATAAGGGAGTTCGGGGGAAACAGGCTAGCAGAATATCAATAGGAGTATGAGGCTCTTGTGAAATGCCATGGAAATACTATACAATAGACTCCCACACCCTAAAGGACAAAACTATCAGCATGGGTACCAAATGCAGATAAGGAGCTAACTAGGGTACCCATGTAAGGTCAAGCTCTACCATTCTAATCATGCCACTTCTAAAATAGCAAGAAGGTTCCGTGACAAGATAGAATGGGTCCGTACCTATGGTTATAATGAAATGGTCATAAGGTCATGCAAAATGAAAACGGAGGTGAAACCTAACCTATATTCCAATTTAAACATGATACCTGAAATCGGCACGAACAGGTCAAAACAATGGTCGAAAGGGTTTAAAAGTCGCGTATGGGAATTTTTACATGTTTTTAGGGATGATCTTGGAAACATCAAAGGAACAAAAATGGTCCATGGGGTCTAATGAGTCTGCAGAGGGACAGGGAAGGCCATAAAAGTGTGATTCACCATGTGTGGTAAAATCAGCTATAACATGCATTACAACTGTCGTACTTATATTTTTTTTATCAAATAACCAATTTGGGAATTTGAGTTTCCTGAAACCCCACACCATCCCACACATCATGGTAATAACAATAATCACATATAGAAATAACAATTAATTCTCATAACATGTCTTTTGGAAATCATAATGTCGAGGTACTTCCACTTGGTAGGGATCAGCTATCCCTTATCTCTTTTAAACATGTCGGTTAATGTTATGCAATCGTCAACATGTACATACATGATCTGTTAATACTAACAGTAATAATTTAATCATTTGCACAATGCATCTATCATTGTGATCATTTACTTGAACATAACTTAAATCGATATCCACGTACCATTATCTATTAAATGTTCATGCTAGAGACGTACTCAAACGTGATCATAGTTCATAATATTAATATCACACACATATATATAATTTCCACAAAATAATAAATCCATACGTTCATAGTGTCATCAATCGACAAGGTTCCACAACAATAAAGAAAATACAACACACAATTATGGTTTATGAAACAAGGTCAAAACAGGGCATTACATACACCCACCATTCAGGAAACTTCGTCCTGAAGTTATAATCAAAATAGTGTGGGAAAATCATGAATCATGGACTCTGTGTCGACCCAAGTATCAGAACCTGGGATATACTTGTCCCACTGGACCTTAACCTGTTCCACCAAATGGTGTCTAAGTTATCTATCCCCACATTCCAATATATGTAATGGTTCGACCCTGATGGTTCCCTCTTCTCAAACCTACAGTTCCTTCCAATTTATTTTATGAGACTCATATGCTATATAATGTCATAAAATAGATACATGAAATACATTATAATTTTTATGCAAATGGGGTTACAACACAAGATGATACGCAATGGGTCCAACTTTCTTTATAATTTTAAAGGGTCCTATCAATTGAGGTGACAACTTTGTCCCCTTCCCAAACCTGATGGAACTCTTATTAGGCATGATTCATATGAAAACTGCATCTCCCACTTTATAGTTTTTCTCAACCCTATGTGCATTGGCATAACTCTTTTTCCTATCTTGAGCTTCCTTTAACCATTGTCTAATATGAATCACATGTTCTTCCATCTCCTGAATCAACGCAGGTTCCAAAATCACTCGGTCCTCTAATATTTCCCAACTCAATGGTGTTCTGCATGGCCTCCTATACAAGGCTTGATAAGGTGGCATTATAAATGAGTTGTGGTAACTACTGTTTTAACAATACTATAGTAAGGGTAAGTGATTTTCCCAGTGGTTCTGCTAATCCATAAAATACATCCTAAGCATTTCCTCCATCACCTGATTCACTCTTTTTGTTTGGCCATCTATTTTTGGAGGGTAATATGTGATTAAATTCAATTGAGTTCCTAAATCATACTGCAAAGTTGTCTAAAACCCATATGTGAATCTCGTATCAATATTCGAGATAATATTCTTGGGAAACCGATGAAGACAACCAATTTCATTTATGAACACCCACATAACATCTGCAACATCATAGGTTTCCATAAATTGAATAATGTGAGCAATCTTGGCCAATTTATCAACACCAACCATAATGACATCATGCCTATGAGAGGTAAGAGGAAATCCTACTACAAAGTCCATCGAAATAACCTCCCACTTTGACATGGGAATGTCATGGGGTTGCAGCAGTCCTAGGGAGTGGCAATGATCAGCTTTGACCTGCTAACACTCAAGGAACCTAGCAACGAATTTGACCATGTATCACTTCATTCCCTCAAAAAAGAAGAGTTTTTCCATATATGCATACATCTTCTTTAGTTTGGTATGTGCACAATAGACTGATATGTGGGATTCCTTGATTATAGTTTCTCTAATATCACCCCCCTTAGGGATATACATTCTCCCTTGATATTGCAACAACCCATCTTCTTCTAGCTCATACCCTTTAAATTTAGGTTCCACTTGCCTTCCCTATTGGAGTTTCGACATGACCTTTACGTACCAACTATCTCTGACTAGTTTCCCTAATACTCTCTCCTTTAAACCTACATTTAAAGGTATGAGAGAGAAAATCCTTGGTTCTCTACTTAAGGAATAAGCTACTGCATTATCCTTCCCTTTGATGTAAGAAATCTCAAAATCGTACTCGCTCATAAATTGACTCCATCACCTCTTACTAGCATTTACATCTCTTTGCAAGAAGAGGTACCTCAATATTTAGTGATATGACTTGAGCTCAAATATTCTCCAACAAGGTAATGTCTCCAAATCTTTATGGATAACATCACTGCTGTTAATTCTAAATCATGGGTAGGGTAATTCTCTTCATGAGGTTTTCACTTCCTTGACGCATAAAATATTACTCTACCTTCCTACATTAACACAACACCCAAACCCTACCTTGAGGAATCTAGGCAAACTATGAATTTCATATCCATATCCAGAACCCTTAGAATCAGTGCACCAATCAGTAATTATTTTAGTTTAGCGAATGCAACATTGTATTCTTCATTCCATTCATATTTGATTCCCTGGAACTGCAAGGTAGTTATGGATTTCCCTACTTTTTATAATACTTCCACAAACATTCTATAGTATCCTTGTAGAACCATGAATCTCCTTACCTCATGTGCATTTCTTGGAACAGGAAAATCCATTATTTCCCTCACCTTTTCTAGGTCCACTGAAATTCCCTCACTAGAAATTATATTCCCATGATAATGGATCTCCTTTTAATAGAAATAAAACTTGGAGAACTTAGCATAGAACTTGTGTTTTGTTAAGCATGAAAACACTATTCACAAGTGTCCTCATGCTCTCATTAATTCTTGGAGTAGATAAGGATATCATCTAAGAAGAGTTGCACAAAGCAATCTAGGTATTTTCTAAATACACTATTCATGAGGCTCATGAACATATCCGATGCATTAGTGAAGCCAAAGGGTACCTCCATGAAATCATAGTGCCCAAACCGAGTTTGAGTTTTTGTATTACGTATATCACCTTCCTTAACCCCAAGCTAGTGGTAACTTGAGCACAGGTTGATCTTTAAAAATATTGTCACCCCTTTCATATGATCTAAAAGGTCGACTATTGGAGGTATTGGGTACCTATTTTTCATCATTGGTCTGTTCAAATATTTGTAATCTATTCAAATATGCAAGGAACCATCCTTATTCCTTAAAAATATTAATGGTGCACCCCACGATAAAATACTTTGACTTATGAATCCTAGCTCCAACAATTCCTTTAGCTGCATTCGCAACTCGCAAATCTCTAAGGCCATCATACTGTAAGGTGTATTTGATATTGGCTCCGAACTGGGTTTAATCTGAATGGTGAAATCAAGTTCGCTCTCAAGAGGTGACCCAAGAAGTTAGTTGGGAAAGACATAACTGAATTCAACTAACATCGGGTAGTGATTTAGTGAGGGTCCCTTCTCATTACTTACAACTTCAAAGATATATATGTTAAGTTTGCATATGCTATATTGGATTCAATATTATTCAATTCAAAAAACAAAGCAACAACATATCAAGAATCACTAATAGAAACAAAATCACAAGATAGACACAACATTTCTCCTGGGAAACCCTCAAGGGGAATAAAACCCAACAAAAACTTCCTTTGTATAAGATGTATAAAATACAACCCCAAAAATAGGTGTTCTCCTCCTTCTATTATCTCTCTCCTTCTCTCCTATGCGCTACACAAGTGAGATAGTCTATGTTCAAATAAGAACCACAACTCCTCTATTTGTACACATGTGTCAAATTGACTTTTGCACTAGACAAGTCGGCCCCGATAAAATTTCTAGGCCGAATTCAGCTAGGAATACTCAAAAACAATATATTATATTATTTATTAGGGTACTAAAGACCTGGCACAAGTGGAGCATTTACCTCATGACTCTATGATGACCAAATACAATAGTAACACCTCGTCAGAGGAAGAATAACATATCCCTTGTCTTACATCAGTAAAATACATTTAGAATATCCTTTGAAGTTACAATATTTCAATACTCCCCCTTAATGAGAAGGTTATTCTACTGACAACATCGTTGTAGACTATACAAGAATAGAGATACGGTTACAACAGTACATCGAGGTAATACATCTATACGTCACAGGAAGTTTTCCACAATCAGTAATTGGAACAATTACTCTTCATCTTCTACATCACATGATCACTTGATCCTTTCTTTGCATCAATTATTCGATATTTCGATCCTTCATAGAAACATTTCGATATTCTATATCCTTTGCAGTATTTTGATCCTTTGCAGCAGCACTTCAATCTTCTCGATCATTTGCAACAACATTTCGATCTTCCCTATCCTTTGTAGCAACACTTTGATATTCTTGATCCTTTGCAGTAGCACTTCAATCTTTTGTAGTATCCTTTTGATCTTTTGAATCCCTTTTAGTAGCACTTCGATCCTTTCAATCCTTTTGCAGCAGCACTTCAATCCTTTTGATCCTTTTCAGGTTGTACTTCGATCGTTCTTGATTCTTTTCAGCTGCACTTTGATCTACTTGAACCTTCACTATTGTTCTTCAAACTACTTAATCCTTTGCCATCACACTACCTATAGTGCACATGATATGCTTGAGGGATGATGAATCCCGATCACTTTAGGACATAATTCCAAGGATGATGCAATCCTCCATCAGCATGATCCATGAAATCAATTAATTGAATCATCTAAAACTAAATGTAGATCTCAACCTCACCCAGTTCCTGCCCAATCGTCCATGAGGAGTCATCCTAGACCATCCATACCATACAGGTTAGGACCACTCACAAGTGAGTGTTATACTACGGTATCTACACTCACGTGTAGTTACACTCTATCATGTAAGAGTATTTTCAGCAAAGTAGATCTCGACCACATTCAAAATGTCGGCCCAATGTATAACATCCATACCAAACAGGTTAGGACCACTCCCAAGAAAGTGTTATACTACATCATCCATGAGGACTCATCATAGAGAATCCATACCACACAGGTTAGGACCACTCCCAAGTGAGCATTATTCTATGGCATCTACATATGAATTTATCCATACTCTCCATACAAGAGTATCTTCTGCATAGCATATCTCAACTGCATACAAAATGTTAGTCCTATTGTCTATGAGGACTCGTTGTAGATCATCCATACCACTAAGGTTAGTACCACTCCTGAGCAAGTGTTTAATATATGATATTCACAACTGAATGTGAGTATCCTCCATATGAGATGAACATATTATAGATTCATCCTTTAACTAGTAAGGACCACTCTCATGCATAGAGTGTTATATCTACTATCCTCAAGAGAGGATACTATTTTCCACAAATAAATGTCATACCATAATCGATGTCAGTCTCATCATTACTTCCCCTTTCCTAGGAATTTTGATATTATCAACCTGCTCCCCCTTTCTCTGAGGAGGGTTCATGTCTTCGACCTGATTCTTCCTTTTCAAAGAGAGTCCAAAAATTATAGTCCCATCACTCTTCCTCCTTCTAAGGAAAGTCCTTTCGAACTACGCCAAGCTTGTTGTAGAAATCTTCAAACTTTGTTCAAGATAGAGGCTTGGTCAGTATATTAGCAACTTACACATCGGTACCCACATACTGAGCTTGATGGCTCCCTTTTGTACCATATCCCTTATATATAAATATCAGATTTCTATATGCTTTGATTTGTCATGGAACACCGAATTTTCTGTCATCTTTATACAACTTTGTTTGTCACAGAAAATTACTATGGTGTCCACCTCCATGTCAAATATTCTTGACATCAGCTTTCGAAGCCATATCGCTTCACAACAAGCGGAGTAAGCTGCGATGTAATTTGCTTCAGCTGTACTGAGAGAAACACTGGATTGTTTCTTGCTAAACCATGAGATCATGGTGGATCCTTGACAGTAACATCAACCTGAGGTGCTCTTTCTATCTGCGGCACTTCCTGCCTAATCTAAATTTGTATACCCATACAAATTGTAGCCATGATCTCTCCCATAGTACAGTCCCAAATCAATCGTACCTTTTACGTACCTCATCACATGCTTTACAGCTATCAAGTTAACCCATCTAGGTTTAACTAGATACTGACTGAAGGCATTCACTGCAAAGCATATATTTGATATTTTGTTCGTCAGATACATTAATGACCCAATAATATGTCTATAGTGAGTCATGTCCACTAGCTTGGATGTCTCATCAGACAACAGCTTCAAGTTGTTGTCCATGGTTGTGGCCATGACTTTACAATCCAACATATCAAACCTTTTCAATATTTCTACTACATACTTTCCCTGATTCAGAAAGATTCCCTCTAGGCTCTGCCACACTTCCAACCCTAGGAAATAATGTATCAATCCAATATATTTAATATCAAATTATTCAGCTAGCTTCTTCTTGCAATATTTGAGATGTTTCTCATTTCCAATCATAAATAGATCATCCACATGCAACAATAGTATGACTCGTTCATCATCCATAATATTCATATAAAGGTTAGGATCAACTTTACTGTTGGTAAAGCCCATGCTTGTTAAGAAGCTATCTATTTTTCCATACCAAGCTATAGGAGCTTTCTTTAGTCCATACAAAGCCTTTTTCAACTTGCATACATGAGTTTCTCTATCTTCGAATTCTAATCCTTGTGTTTGCTCGATGTAAACCTCTTCCTTAATCACAACATTAAGGAAGGTTGTCTTTACATCCATTTGGTGTAAGTCTCATTTCATCATGGAAGCAAGTGCCATGATAGTTTTGATGGAAGTGTACCTTGATACTGGAGAAAATGTCTCTTCATAATCAATCCCCTCTTTTTGAGAGAATCCTCTAGCCACAAATATTTCTTTGTACTTTTCAATACTTCCATCTGCAACATGTTTTATCTTGTAGATCCATTTTGAAGATAGCACACTCGTGTTTTCTAGTTTGAGAACAATATCCCAAACATCATTCTTCATGATCAACTGGTATTCTTCTGTCATTGATTCAACCCATTCTTTCTTTTTTGCATCTTCTTGATAGCTATTGGGTTCTTGGTCTACAAGATCACACATCAAAGCTACATAATTGGAATATGTCTTTGAGTGCTAGTTCTCGTGGAGCCTTCTGGTGCTCCATATATTTTTTCTTATTGTATGATTTCTCTTACCCAAGAAGGTTTTCTCTTTCGAAATATATCCATAGTAGGGGGCTCCTAAGTCTCTAGCATGTCATGATCTTTTGATGCTACTATTTTAGGAGTGGGTTCAACTTCTTTCCTTCTGGAATGTACATCTTCTTTATGTACTTCTTCAAGTTGATACCTTCTATATTTCTTAAGAGATACCTCATCATCGAATTTTACATCCCTACTAATATCGATATGATGGAATCCTAAGATGTATATCCTAAAGGTGTAACGTCCCCGGCCCTCTGACACACCAAACATCCAGGAAACTAGCCCCATGAACATGTACATACATATGAAGTGAATGAAAATGCTTAAAACATCAAACATACTAATATGAATAATCATACATATACTCAACGGAAGCAAAATATACAATTCAGTATTCGCATGTTCATCAAAATTTATTGACTGTAAATATGATTGTAGAAATAGATTAGTCAAGAATACTTATCTTATAAGAACTGTCCCGTAACCAACTATGTCACTGCAACCTTCCATGCAAGCATAGGCCAACGTGATCCTTAATATCTCAGCAATGCAAGCATAGGGCATGATCCCCCAAGGAATAAGGAACAAGCAGGCTTACACATAGCCAATGATAAACAAAACATGCCAAGCCAACACAGTTGGGTTTGTCAGAAAGACAACAGATCATCCAAGCTAACAAAGTTGGGTTTATCAGGCCATCCAGGAGCTGGGAAAGTCTAAATGCTAAGTTGGTGAGCTCATTGAAGAGCTAAGGAAACCTACACCAGAACTAGCCTGACTTCTAGGACACCCACACACACCCAACACAAGAAAATCAGTCCTTTTCTCTGCTACACAATCGCTCAAGCCCTAACCTCCCTTCTAGTGCTATTCAGGGGTTGTGGAGAAGAAATCCATCCCTCTAGCTCTGTCTATGTGGTTCCCAAACCTACCAGGTTTGTCAAGCAAATTAGGCCCTCATCACCACCCCAATATAGTCCGAAGACCAACTGCTGCTTTCCTGCAGCCCAAACAAGCACTTCACAACTTGGATAGGGGAAGACAATCCCTAAGTCGTTCTTGGCGCTATCATGGCCAACACAACCCCACCACAACCTACACCAGATACCACTACAGTTCGATAATGGAAAAGGAACAACCTCTTTGCGTGAACGGAAGGGAAAACCGCTTACTCAGACCAACAATTGGTGAGAGAAAAGAGAGAGAACCCCCACACATAGAATCATGAATCCTTTTATCTTAGTTCTGCGTGAGTAAAATCGGTGTCTCTGCATGAGATGGGCAGTGAAGAATTCCTGTGCATGAGGAATGAACAGCCAACAATGGAGAGAGTGGGAAGAACGATCAGGAATCCCAAATGGCGCATGAGGAAAACCACTCCCACCCCGTGCGTGCGATTGAACCAACTGGTGGAGAGTGCATGGGGGAAAGCCTACCACCCACCACTACCAAGAATTAATTGCCCTCAACTAGCATAGGATCTTAAGTGGTTTATCGACACATGGATTTTCCCCATGGGTTCCAGGTAACAATCCCCCCCCTTATCCTTAGGAAATCATTCCCTTTTCAATATAGTTGCATCGACATAGCTGGTTGGGGTTCTTTTAATTAAAATGCATAGTTACATGATTCCACAACTTAATATGGGACGTATATCCCAATATATTATTGGTAACAATTCCAAATGCCGAAACATAATAGAACCAAATCGATGGTGGGGCCTTTGCCTTTAGCTCTGCACCATGATTATTTCCAATATATATGTATAATGTATATTTAATGCATCGGAGTCAAAACCAGGGTGTTACATTCCCCTCCCCCTTTAATAGCACTGTCCTCAGTGCTTTACAAAATTTGCAAAAAATTCTACACTGGCATTGCCTCAGTGTTCCGCAGAATTGAAAAAAAATGGATGTGCCAATCGCATGGCATCCTCCAGCTCCCACGTAGCCTCTTCATGTCCATAGTGCTCCCATTATATCTTTACCTTCCCTATGGATTAGTTTTAGAGCATTGTGACCTTCTTGTCGAGGATGTGCATTGGCTCGGTTTGGAACTCTCCCTCAAGTTCCACCTGAATCACATCCCAATTAATCGCATGGTTAGGATCATGTACATATTTCTTAAGCAAAGAAACATGAAAAACATGATGAGCTCTAGTACTAGCAGGCAATGAAATTTTATATGCAACTGGCCCTATTCTTTCAAGTACTTCAAATGGTCCACAATATCTTGGTGACAACTTGGCACAACTTCCAAGATTCAAGGAACTCTTCCTTGCCCTCACTCTGAGGTAGACATGATCCCCAACACTGAACTCCCTATTCACTCTATGCTTATCTGCATAGCTTTTCTATCTGTCCTGTGCTACTTTTAGATTCTACCTGATCTTTACAACCTCTTGCTCCATTTCCTTGAGCAATTCTGGTCCAAGCACAACCTTGTTCACTGGATTATCCCAGGTCACTGGTGTCCTACATCTTCTTCCATACAAAGCTTCATACGAACTCATCCCCAAGGATTCGTGCTGTCCATTGTTATAAGAAAACGCTACCAAGTGTAAGTAATCTTCCCACTTGGTTGGTTTGTCCATCACATACATGCGAAGCATATCTTCAAGCACCTAATTAACTCTCTCTATTTACCCATCTATCTGAGGATGGTATGCAGTGCTGAAGTTTAGCTTTGTACCCAGATCTGCAAACAACCCCTTGCAAAAATTGGAAGTGAACTTGACATCTCAGTCTAAGACTATTGCTTTCGGCAATCCATGCAATTTGAAAATCTCCTTCATGAAGATCTTTGCAATGTCATTAGTCTTATGCATAGACATCACCAGTATAAAATGTGTTTCCTTAGTCAACTTGTCTACCACAACCATGATGGAATCATGTTGTCTCCAAGTCATTGGCAATCCTATAATAAAATCCATGGAAATAACTTCCCATTTCCATTCCGGAACTAGAAAAGGCTGCAACAAGCCTGCTGGATGTTGATCCTCCACCTTTACCTATTAACATTTCATGCACCTTGAAATGTATTCATCCATGTCCTTTTTCATTCCTGGCCAAAAGTACTGCTTTCTAGCAGTAGCAATTGTCTTTTGGTAGCTTGGGTGACCGGAATACAGAGTTTGATCGATTTCATCCATAACAACTCTCCTCAAATCTGCTACATTTGGATTATAAATTCTACCTTTATAAGTAAGAAGTCCATATTATTCCAATTTATATCCCTCATAGCTATTCTCAAGACATTGCAACGGCAATTTGTATTTTAGCAGCCCATACAGTTCATCTCCGGCAGTACAATTAACAATCCGCTGACTCAAATCTTATTGGAAAATACTAAGAGATGCCAAATGCATTTCCTGCACCTTCCTGCTGAGTTCATCCACTACCTCATTCTATTTTCCCTTTATGTTCTTGATTTCGAAATCAAATTTACATAAAAAATCCAGCCATCTTGCTTGCCTCACATTCAGAGTAGGCTGATCAAACAAATACTTCAGACCACAATGTTCTGTCCTGAGCTCAAATATCCTACCCATCAAGTAATGTCTCCACATCTTGAGAGCATGTACTATGGCTGCAAGCTCTAGATCATGAGTAGCATAGTTTTTCTGATGCTCCTTTATCTTTCTCAACTCATAACATATCAGGTGGTTGATTTGCATAAGGACTCCTCCAAGCCCTTATCCACATGCATCGATACACACCACAAAATCTTTCTCTCGATCTGCAACTTTCAATATGGGTGCACTGGTGAGAAGATTCTTCAACTGCTGGAAACTTTCTTCACACCTTGATGTCCATTCAAACTTTATCCCCTTCCTTTGCAAATAAGTGATGGCATGTGTAACTTTGGAGAATCCCTCGATGAATCTCATGTAGTATCCTGCAAGTCCCATAAAAGATCTTACATCCGTCACATTTCTTGGAGTAGGCCAATTCATAATGGCTTCAATCTTTTCAAGGTCCACAAATATACCCTCTTCTAAGATAATGTGGCCCAAATACTAAATTCTATCTCTATAGAAGTCACACTTGCTCAGTTTTGCATACAGCTGGTGCTCCCTGAGAAATTTCAATGTCAACCTCAAATGCTCTTCATGTTCTTCCTCATTCTTAGAATAAACAAGAATGTCATCAAGGAAAACAAGAACAAACTTGTCCAAATATCTGCTGAAGACACTATTCATAAGGCGCATAAATGTAGCTGGTACATTTGTGACACCAAATGGTACCACTACAAATTCATAATGCCCATACCTTGTCCTGAAGGTTTCCTTATGAATGTCTTCATTCTTGATTCTCACCTGATGGTAACTAGACCTCAAGTCAATCTTGGAAAACACCTTTCCTCCTCTCATTTGATCAAAGAGGTCATCAATCCTAGGCAAAGGATATTTATTCTTCACAGTAACCTTATTCAACTGTCTGTAATCAATGCACAACCTAAGTGTACCATCTTTCTTCTTTACGAATAGAACTGGTGCTCCCCAAGGAGACACACTCGGCCTGATATAATTATTTTCCAACAACTCTTGCAGTTGCATCTTCAACTCTAGCATCTCTAGTGTACTCATCCTGTTGGGTTTCTTGGACACTAGTGCTGCTCCTGGCACAAGTTTAATTGTGAAATCAATGCCCCTTTTTGGAGTGATCCCTGGAATCTCATCAGGAAACACATCCTTGAATTCCTGTAACACCTGATAGTCCTCCAACCTAGGAGTTTCATCTCTTATTGCCTCCAAAATATGAGCTGCATACAACTGGAAACCCTTCCTACATAAATTTTTCAACTGCATTGCTGAAACCTGCCTTAATGATATTACCTTTGGAATACCTTTCATAACTACTGGGTTTCCTTCTTCATCCATGCATTCAAAAGTCTTGTTATAATAGTAAAGCTTTATCCCATGAGCTTCTAACCAATCCATTCCAATGAGAACATCATAGGAACCAAGTGGTAGAAAATTCAGATATACACAAGTGATCAATCCATTCATAACCAATGGACATTTCTCTACCACTTCACTAACCTTTCTCTTAGTCCCAATGGCTAGTTGAACTAACCAAAATTTCCTATGCCTTGCTTTCTCAAAAGCACAAATCTCCACTACTCTAGGAGTAATGTAACTGTGAGTAGAACCAAGCTCAATCAAAATAGAAATAGATTGTTCAACAATCTTACCTGCAACTTCAACCACAGTTGACTGGTGATCTTCCTGGCGGTCCTCCAGTGCTACATAAATTATAAGGACTGTCCTTGCTACTTGACCCAGCATTTCTGCTTCTTGAATGTTGTAAGCTGGTCTTACATTCTCATTCTTGAGTGGACAATATCTACGTAAGTGGGGTCCTTCACATTTCCAACATTTGAGTGGTCTTTTATTCTGTTGTGGATCTTTAGGATTTTCTCATGTTGCTCCAACTGGATTACTTGCAGCTTGGGATGGATGCTTCTGCTGATTCTTGAATCTAGAAGGTTTGAAACCTTTCTTTCTTTGGTTAAATTTCTCATTCTTCTTGTCCTTCCATGCCTTATGGTAATAAGGTTTACCTCTGCTTTGCTCATAGCAATACTTAGCCTTCCTTATTGCTTCTTCAAGAGTTCTAGGTTCATAAAAATAAATTCTATCTTTGTAATACTGAGGCAACCCACTCAGAAACTGCTGGACCTTCACTTTTTCATCCCTGATGTACCGGACATACCTCAATATCTCCAAAAACTTATTTGCATACTCTTCCATGGTCTGTTGTCCTGTTGACGGGCGTATTTGACAAAGCCCGCAACGAGGGATACGACCCAGACCGGGATCCTTAGGGCAGGCTCCAAGCTGTTTGGGGTAGCCGTTCCCGACAGGTTTAAAGGCTCTGTTGGCCTGGAACACTAATAGTCTAATGGTTAAAACTAATGCTACTGATTGTCAGTGAAACCTATCTCTATTATTTACAAAAGTTGATTCAGGTTATATGCTACAGGATGTTAGATTAACAGATTTAATCAACTTAAATCAATGAATTATAAATACAAGATACAAAAGATGAAAAGATAAAATATAAACATAGTTAATATTGTACACAAACCTGCTATATACATCTTGTACAATCATTTACAAAAGCAATAAACTGAATGTAATTCATAGAGACAGAATCTGATACGAATAGGTTTTCAAGTAACATAATCAGCAGAAATAAGCAATATATAACCCTAACTATATATTATCTTGATCAGGAGCGATAAGAGAGCTTAACCATGAAATCAATTAATCCTGGTAGAATTACCACATGGATGTACTTTGACAATATTCAAATCAGTTTAAACATTAGTCAGGACCATACAGTAATCAATTACACATCATATAAACAACCATATCGATCATTGGTTACACAACACATCGTATCAGCAAAAATCGAAAACATGCAAAATCAATAATCATATAATAGATATATATCTGTAAAATCCTTTAGAGAATTTCAATAAACATGATTAAAATAAAAAGGAAATCACAAGACTAATAGACATTACAAACATATGCCAAGTATACAAACTGCACACATATATTGATAACATCACCAGTTTAACAATGTTATGGCTACAGACAGGTAGCTGTCCAAAGTCGTAAACACATCAACTCAGTCTTGTGGTGCCCCTTCCATAGACTATCGATCCCTTTTCCCTTCAATTTTCAACCCTTTTATACATGTTTTACAAAAATAAACATCCCTAAAAGCTCGAGATAACCTAGATCGAATTAAACTAATTGTCCAATGAAAAATGACAAGTGTAACATGTGATTTTTCAATACAAGTAAAACACTATGAAACGATAACAATTCGATCCATGAAAATTGAAGATTCCAGCAATAAACAACACCTGGAAAGCTTGTCATGCGGTCTGTTCCGATTGATGTGAGATCGTGCAAAAATAGACAGTTGACAAAATCCGAGCACAAACAGCAACCTGCGATAAATCAAACAATAAAATTAACATAACATTAATCAAATTAATAAATAATAAACGATAAACAAGAAATAAACTAAATAAATACCTGATCATCAAAATTGAAAATTAAAAACCCGACAACAAAGAAATCCAGCATAGTCACAATTTAACTGGTGCATGAAAAATTTGAATATTAACGCCACCAGACGGACTCAGAGGTGGAGCTCTGAACTACATGAGTGCTATCTGGGCATTGAGCTCGCACACCTTTTCTTCACTCTTTTCATTTTCATCTAGCAGTTTGAGAACTCACCTTATCAATTTATTTTTATGATTCCTCAAGCGAACAATCTGTTGATCACTGACCTCTACTTTCTTCTATAACACCACATTGTCAGATTTCATTAAATCATGGTTCGCTGCTATTTCATTCATCCTATCTTCCATTCTACGAACTTTGTCTAAAAGACAACTAATGAACAGAGGATGAATGGTTTCCCCAGTTCCACGAAGAATCGTTGGGGTTGTTTTAACAGGTTTTTCTTGTAATATAGCATCAGTCATATGATCAACTAAAACTTCCTGCCCTTCTTTATCCACTGCTGGAGGATTGACATGATCAAGGGTATCATCAAATTGCGGCTCGACCGACTGAACATCCACAGGCAAAGAAGGATTTTCGGGCATATCTTTATCAGTCACAGGGTGACTTTCACCAGCTAAATTAGAAACGAACTCAGGATGAACCACATCGTCATTAACAGGTGAAGGAGCATTTGTTTCTTCATCATCAATCACAACCGTTTCCACCGGAACCTTATTAACCACAGGGGTTTTAACGATTTTAGCTTTCGCCATACTCTTGGTTAGCCTACCAACCATCTTGGACTTGGGTTGGTTTCCACGACGATTACCAATTTTATCAGTACTGTTGGGCGGAGTAACAGGTGACAGAGATGAAATCTTCTTCACATGCCCAGGACCTATAGGGGTATGAGAACTGTTCACTGGATTACTCATGGGCTCTTTACAGGGTTCGGAACCCTTACGACTAGGGTTTGACAGATATTTGAGCGGAGAAAAGAATGGAGCCAAACGTGAATCTCTATGCTTGCTACAGTCATCAGGACTATCAAACATGCAATGACAAAAGGATGAAAAACCATTTGACTCTACAAACTGCTCCCATGAGCGACCCGACTTCAACAACTCGTTATCAATCAACATACGAACCAGACCATGATGAAAAAGACTGTGGCTGACACGTTTAGGCCCCTTTTATATAGCATTTGACATCTTAAATAAACTATGCAGAAGGTAGTAAGGCAAATTAAGAGGAAACCCTATAAAAACATCCATAAGACGAAGATGATATACGTATGCCAATGATAAACGTCCTTCACATGTAAGATATCTATGAATCAAATCAAGGACGGGACGCCATTCTTTCAAGAAATACTTACGTGCCACCCCTGTTGGAAAAGAGACCTCTTGAGCAGGGTTTTTTAACAGCCGTCTCCATTCTGTTATATTCATTTTATGGTACTTGAACCACCTCTGACCAGTCAGAGACAAACCTGTTGCGGCTGCTATGGATCTTTCATCAACCCAGAAGCAAAGATCACCGACCTCTGCTTGGTAATTAACCAGGGATAGGGCAAAGACTCTAGTAACTTCAAGGTTCGAGTCGGAAAACTCCTCAAAGAACGACATCCACCCCACATTCCTGACTTTTTCTGCGAGCTCAGGGTTTGAGCTTAACAGGGTCATCTCATAGGGTTCAACCCTTACGACAGGAGCCATCACTGTTTGATAACGAACGCGTAACTGCACACAGAATAGGTACTACAACTCAGCCAACGACAGAAGACCAGGTCGTGAGCACTCGGGATGAAGGCTGAGCAACACCAGGTGATGAACAGCATCGACCATACATAGCCGCAGGTTATACCCTCGCAAGTCTCGCATGAACGAAAGCATCAGCGCTCGGAGTGGTAATCGATTGATAACACAACTGACGGTCGAAGGCCCTAGATGGCTGATATTACCATAATTTAGCCTGACTTAAATGATGGGAGACTCTTCGCGGCAAGTAGCACAGGTGGTCTATTGCCAAGTAGCCACAACAGAGGTTATGTACCAAGACTTAATGTGATGGACAGTTGAAGTACCAGTGTGATGATAGCGTGGTGGATTCGCGACAGGTGAACCGGGATATAAGCTGTGACATAAATCAATCTCGACGAAACCATAATACATGCATATCTTATCGTATATTCGGCCCATTCATTTAAAGATGGCGAAGAACCACAAACAATGCAATTTAAAACTGAACCTTTAAATATCACCATATGTAAATTAAATCAAGATCGACAATGGCTCACAAACTTAGGATAAGGACCATGAGACATAAGTCTAGGCTTTGTCAGAGTTACAAACATCAGACCTTTGACAACTATTGCTTAGACAACGCATGACAACCATAGTAATGAAAACCTTGCAAATCATCATGGTAACGAAATCAATAAAATGAATCTCTAATATTTTGGGATAATATACATGACTAGGGTTACAAAGTAGGAATAGAAATCATTAAGAGTCACGTTTTAACTTTCCTAGTATAAATCATCCAAAACAATAACTTCAATATGATAGTCTCATTAATCCAATAGAATTTGCAAAGGTTATTAGAAAAATTAAATTTCAACAAATCAGTAGCTTAATGGAAACCACCATATCAGTAGCTGAAAACTCATTAAACTTGTCCTTTTAAAATTTAAACGTTTCATCAAACAAAATGGAATTTTGTTTGATGAAATAATGATTTTACAAGGCTGTTGAGCAGGGGCACAACAGATGGCGACTTGCTGGACAAAACAATTATCTCTGTTCATTTACCTGAAATCATGCAAGCAAAGAAATTAAATCCTTAATGTAAGCCATTGCATAGAGAACACCATTTTAGCACCTCAAACAGATTCAAATATCTCACGGTTCTAAATATTACCAGAAGATTGCAGATTCATTTATTTGATACAAATCATATTTCTAGCGAAAACCAGTCTGTAAAGAATAAAACAGTAAATGGTTCAGTCTTAAAAGATAAAACCTCAATACCACAAGCATAGCCCTGCTGCCAGCAGGCGTCCATAGCCTCGACAGGGTTACTTTAAAACCCACAAACTGCCAGTATCCCATCTGCTAGTGAAAAGTCTACAATTCTGGGCAAGATGAACTGTTACCATTATCTTTTGTTTTCTTTTTTCTTTTTATTAGTCATGAAGGCCATGATTCAGGCTTGATAACCCGGTAGTAATCATGTCAGTCACCAGTCTACACAATAGTAAAATGAACCGGTTCGTGATGAGACCTTTCACCCCTCAGAGTTTTATGTCCAAAGGTCATTGCCCAGGCTTGGTGACCGGAGACGACAATGCTACTGGATGTAAACTTATGATCCTAAATAGACCGGCTCATTATGAGACCTTCTGTCCTTCAGACGGTTTTTTCAAATGTTCCAGTTCATCTCATCCAGAACGTAATTATTGTTAATCCCAAATGAGATTGTCTTAGCAGATAGGGAGGCAAGTCTAGTTTTCTTTACGAAAAAGGGATGGCGTAAGAGATTAAAATAGATGACTTTACCAAACACTTCCCTAATCCCTTTGGACACATTTTTTGTAGAAACTAATATAATTAATTAATATTAACATATTTTACAAGCTACTGGTAATATTCTGAACAATGAAGATACCATTCTCTGTTCAAGAAGTAAAATAGAATGACAGTTTCCAGGATAGCAATGCCTTTGTACATGATTTACAGGTGAATTACAGAACTCAAAATTGGTTATCAGTTTGACATTTGATAATTCTTCCAGGTCCAAAACACAAAAGCAAAACAGCAAATTAAAAGGGAAAAATACACACAGACCAAAAGCAAAGGAAATAAAATCATTCAAACAAGCACACCACACCAGTGATATATACAGGATGATCCCTTGAGGAGGATCAATAGAATTATCGCTTGATTAGGTGACCATTTACTGGAAGGTCATCAACCTCACCTTCCAATGTTTGTAACTTGAAAGTGCTGGGACCGGGTTTTTCTAAAATAACAAATGGCCCTAGCCATAGGCATTGGAACTTTGTGTGTTTTCCTTTATCTTCGTGTTCCTTGTACCATTTCAAGACTAAGTCACCTACTTCCAAATCTCGACTGAACGACTTCCTGAGTTCAAACCAACGCTTAACAGTCTGCTAGTGTTTTTCAAATTTTTTTCTAGCCAACTCCCTGTCTTCTTCCAGTTTCTGCAAGGTGTTGATTCGGTGCTCTATGGCAGAACAAGGTATCTCCTGCACCGACTGGGCGAGTTGTAAGGAGGGCAGGAACAAATTAGGGGGTAAGATGGCTTCTTTACCGTACACCAGGAAAAAGGGAGATTTCCCTATAGCAGCTTTGGGGGTTACCCTATTAGCCCACAAAGCGTTTGACAGAGCAGTATGCCAATTCCTATGATGGTTAGCCACAGTACGTTTCAGAATCTTAATCAGATTTGTATTAGAGGATTCTGCTAACCCATTACCCTGGGGGTAATAATTAGCTGAATATTTCAACTTTATACCCCTATCCAATGCATACTCAGTTAAGTTTGCAGAGGAAAAATAAGTTGCATTATCAAATATTAAAGACTCTGGAACACCGAATCTGGTAATAATAAAAGAATCAAGGAAAGATATCACCTGTTCGGAATTGGCTATCCTCAACGGGATGGCTTCAACCCATCTAGTGAAGTAGTCTGTGGCTGTCAGAATGTATTTATGTTGTAGTGAAGAGGATGGTGTGATTGGGCCAACAATATCCAGACCCCATTGCTGAAATGGGACTTCAATGATAACCAGCTGAAGGGGTAATGCTGCCTTTTTCAATCTGCTTCCTGCTCTTTGACACTCTTGGCACTTCCTGGCGAAAGAATATGCGTATTTGAACAATGTGGGCCAGTAGTACCCAGCTTTAAGTATCTTATGAGTAGTAGTTTCTCCACTGAAATGTCCTCCAGCTGGTCCTGTATGTAGTTGAGATAACACATCATCAGCCTCATGTTTTTCTAGACAACGAAGGAGAACCCCTTCGAAATTATTTCTAAACAAAATATTATCAATAAGCTGATAAGGTGTAGATTTTAGTCTTAAAGCTCTCTTATGACGTGGGTCTAAATTTCCAGGGGCGGTCCCATGCAATAAGAAGAACTTAATATCGTCATACCAAGAATCAGGAGGAGTGGAGACCATAAAAAATTCCCTTTCAAGTAAATAAGGTTCGCTAAAGAAGTGCAGATCAGGATCAGAATTGTCCACAGACCTAGCTGCTAATTTGCAAAGTCCTTGCCCCCTGAAAATATTTAAAGGTTTTATTTCCAGGTCGTATTCCTGAAGTGCTGTGACCCAATGTGCTCTTTTTTCACCAAGATCCTTCTGTACCAAAAGATTTCTAACTGCAGAATATGGTACAATGACTTTGGTGTGGGACTTCAGTAAGTAAGGCCTGGAATGTTTGACAGATTTGAAAACAACGAAAGCTTGCTTGTCCACATCTGGGTAATTTAGTTTTGCACCGTTGAGACCAGAACTCATAAAAGAGATAGGAGCTTCATTATTTTCCTGGTTTTTCTGTGTCAGAACAGCAGCATAAGAAGAATCAGAAGCAAACGTATACAAAATGAAAGGTTTGGAAAAATCTGGGCTAGTTAGAATGGGAGCTTCAATGATCGCTTTTAAGATGTCATGAAAAGATTGCTTCTCGTCAGTATTCCATTTAAACTCAGCATCCTTTCTTATCATTTTCTGAAGTGGCCGAACAATTTCTGTAAACCCAGGAATAAATCTAGAAACAAAATTTATCTTTCCAAGAAACGACTGCATGGACTTATTTGAGTGGGGCATCGAAATCTATGAAATAGCACGAGTACGTTCTGGTTCAATATT
>LPNX010110453.1:227400-261778 GCA_001517045.1 Pseudotsuga menziesii | reverse complement strand
TCTAGTAGCGAAAACATTTCAGATCCGGAGACCTGTTGCAAGATTTTCTCCATTGTAGGAACAGGGTAATTGTCTTTATCCGAAACCTTATTCAGGTTTTGGAAGTCGACACATAACCTGATGTCACCATTTTTCTTCCTCACGGGTACAATATTTGCTACCCACTGTGCATGCCGAACAGGGAAAATTATTCTGGCGGCAAGGAGTTTATTTAGCTCCTTCTTGACAGCTGGTTCTAGGCTGGGGTGCATTTTCCTCAATTTTTGTTGAAAAGGCTTAGCCTCCAGTTTCATAGGAATGACATGTTGCATGATATTAGGATCGAATGTTTTCAGGTTATCATACGTCCATGCAAATATGTCTTTAAATTCTTTGAAGAGTTTAATGAAGGCTGTTTTTTCCTGGGCAGTACATGTGCTGTCCAGATTCACACATTGAGGATTTTGTTCAGTTCCTAGATTCACAATGTCAGATTGCATGATGGAGCTATTAGTTTTACAATTCCTTGCAGCCTTAAATTTATCCTTTAAGTCATAGAATTTCTCAAGTTTGATTACTGACCTAAGAAGAGCACTAACCTGATCGAGAGATTCCTGAATTGAGCAAGGCTTATGGATTACCGCAAAATTGTGTAGATATTCATCGTGAGTCATCTCGTCCAAAATTGCATCCTTGAAAGTATCTTTAAAAGTCAGAAAATCGATTAATTGCTGGTCGTCATTGAAGACTCTCCAATTTGCTACGTTGTCAGGTATAGAAGGCCTGAACAGCAATTCAACCGAGAAAGTATCAGTAAGGATTCCTTCAGATGGAATCAATCTTGAAGCAACATTAGCTAAAATATCAGCTTCCTGATTTAGATAACGAGGGATGGAACTAATGTTAAATGCTTCAAATGCTAGTAGTAAATTCCATACCTCAGCTTGATAATTTCTCAAGTGTCTAGCTATGCAGTGTATTGTATTACGTACCTGACGAACAATAATCTTAGAATCTCCTAATACTACCAAGGCTTTGGCTCCCAAGTCAATCGCTTTCTTCAGCCCTTGAATGAGGGCTTCGTATTCAGCGACGTTATTGGTGCAATCGAATTCTAATTTGCAAGCAATGAAGTACCTTTTACCATAAGGATCAATCAGTAAGCACCCTGCACCAGCTCCTTCTTTTGACTTGGAACCGTCAAAGTAAAGATACCAACAACCATCATTGAGATCTAAATGTGGTGTATCTGGTACTGAGATTTCAGCTGGGGCTTGTGAAAAATGGCAAATTTCCGACTGCTGATTTGAGTGCGGGATTTCTGAAATTTCAGCTTCCAAGTTCCCAAAAAATGAGTCAGCCATGTAGTTACCCATTATGGTATCAGTGAACAAGACTGGTTCATTTGAGTCATCAATTTCAGTGACGGTATGCTTCATATACCGTTCTCGATCAATCCTGATCTTATTGGGATGACCCTTATGAGGTATCCATAGGTGTGACCAATCTGTGGCAAAATACCCATCAAGTTTCTGTGACCAATCCCTGCTAAGAAACAAACCATATGCTTCAGGGATGTCAGCAACAATAATATCGATGATAAAGTGAACTTGTGGATTGGAAGCTAACCTTATCAGCACCTCCTTCAGTTTACCTATTACCTTTACGTTTGAACGATCAAGCTGTACAATACTTGTATCACAAGGCTGAGGGACAGCATTAAGTCTTTTACACACAGAGTAAGGCATTACATTTTTGGATGCCCCTGAGTCTATCATACAGTTATGTACTTTGTGATTAAATATTTCAAACGAAAGTAAAAAAGGTGGAGTTGAAGAATCAGATTTCTTGCCTATAGATGATGCGTTGACTGAAGATATTTGTGAATCAACTTTATTATTGACAGAGCTATTTTGATTGGAGGCAGTCCTACCAGTTTTACTTGGGCAGACCCCTTGTACCATTTTATCTCGAATCATAGGTATTTTTATGAGTTCATACAGAGAAATATTAGCTCTGCTCTTCTTTAAGTCCTCAATCAAGTCATATTCTAACTCAAGGGAGTGTGCAGATTTACTGTTTGCAGGCTGATTTTTGTTTTGGACAGTTGAACTATTATCTGTAACAGTTGTAGCAGGCTCAGTTGAAGGCTGGTATTTTTTACTTCTGGTGTTGTACTGATGCTGATTTACATTGACAACAGCCACATCTTCGTTATCAGTTAATTCTGAGGTGTCCCAGAAATGACTGATGACATGGGGTGGTTTATCGTCATTGTCATCATCCGTTTTTTGGTTATCTTGAGAACTTTGTCCAGAAGACTGAGTTTCATTTTCAGTAGATGTTTCTAGATCTGAAAATATTGATTTGAGGAAGCTATTGAGTTCCTCAACGCTGTTGGATTCAGAGGGTGGAGTTTGTTTCGCAACTGAATTTTGAAAAGGTTTTCTGAAAAACTGTTTAGGTTGTTCTTTGTTTGTGGTATTTTCAGAGGTACCCTTTTTTAAATCTATGATCTCATTAGACAGTTTTTTAATGACTCTTTGTAAACTATCAAGATCTAAGGCATCTTGGCCCCTTTTGTCAGAGCTTTTGGCAGGACTATCAGTCTTCTTCTGAGAAGAAGATACTAAATCGTTATCTACTCCAGGATTTGCTTTTGTGGCATTCGCATCCTTTTCGACTTTAATTGCTTCTTCAAAGTTTTCAGTTAGAGTAAGTTTGGCCTTTTGCCTCACAAACATGGATATATTTCCCGGTAAGGCTGAAGTGTAAAATTCAACAGTAACGTCCTTAGTTGGCCTCGAGGTAGCGGGAATCCTGTTTCTCAAAGTTAGAAAATGCTGGTTAAAATCTTTAACCTTTTCTTTGGGGTCCATGCGAATTCTAGAAAATTCTGAGACTAAAATAGCAGGAGTCTTATCATCTCCAAACTTGTTTGTAAATGCAAGATCAAATTCATTCCAGCTAGTAATGGAACCAGCTGTAAGTGAAAAATACCATGTGGAAGCCTTTCCTTCGAATGTATAAGGAAAAAGACGGCAGACCACATCTTCATGTTCCACATCCAAGAGTCGGATTGCCAACTTAAACTTCTTGACGTGGTCTTCCGTTGGTTCTTTCGACTCAGGGTTGAACTTAGGCAGTAATTTCTCAAGGTGTTTAGGTAAAGGGTGTTGAACGTCGGGAACGGCCACTGCATCCTGAGCTATCCATGGCATATTAGCATTGGGGTTTGGGGGATTTGCAGCTGCCATGTTTCCTGGATTTGGAGGCGGTGGTGGTGGTGTTTGAGGAACACGAGGAGTAGAATGAGGTGGTGATGGTGGTCGACTAGACCCTCCTGAAGCAAGTGGTCCTGCAGAAGAAGAAGGTTGGTTGGTGCCTGTGGAAGATTACTATACGTGAGGATCAGGATGGGCACCTAAAGGCTATTCTTGTTCTCCCAGAAATGACTCAGGATGACGAGTACGAGGACGAGTAATTTACGGAAGAGGTAACTCAGTAGGCTGCCGCCCAGTAAGGTTCGAATAAGCTCTTGTCAAAATTCTTTGAGATTCGTTTATAGCTTGTTCAATTTGATCAATATTAGTAGGATGGTGAGTACTGCTAGCATCAAATTGAGAAATGAGATTTCGAACTGAGTCGATCAAAGGGTCGTCATTTAGTCGTGATGACCGGCGTGTTCGTGATTGTGTAGTTGATTGTATTTGAGGGGTAGTAGGCCAATTTGTTTTGTTAACAGAGTTGTTTTCATCATCCATTTTACGCTGGCCCTCCTTCTAGCGCCATTGTTGATGGGCGTATTTGACAAAGCCCGCAACGAGGGATACGACCCAGACCGGGATCCTTAGGGCAGGCTCCAAGCTGTTTGGGGTAGCCGTTCCCGACAGGTTTAAAGGCTCTGTTGGCCTGGAACACTAACAGTCTAATGGTTAAAACTAATGCTACTGATTTTCAGTGAAACCTATCTTTATTATTTACAAAAGTTGATTCAGGTTATATGCTACAGGATGTTAGATTAACAGATTTAATCAACTTAAATCAATGAATTATAAATACAAGATACAAAAGCTGAAAAGATAAAATATAAACATAGTTAATATTGTACACAAACCTGCTATATACATCTTGTACAATCATTTACAAAAGGGATAAACTGAATGTAATTCATAGAGACAGAATCTGATACGAATAGGTTTTCAAGTAATATAATCAGCAGAAATAAGCAATATATAACCCTAACTATATATTATCCTGATCAGGAGCGATAAGAGAGCTTAACCATGAAATCAATTAATGTGGGTAGAATTACCACGTGGATGTACTTTGACAATATTCAAATCAGTTTAAACATTATTCAGGACCATACAGTAATCAATTACACATCATATAAACAACCATATCGATCATTGGTTACACAACACGTCGTATCAGCAAAAATTGAAAACATGCAAAATCAATAATCATATAATAGATATATATCTGTAAAATCCTTTAGAGAATTTTAACAAACATTATTAAAATAAAAAGGAAATCACAAGACTAATAGACATTACAAACATATGCCAAGTATACAAACTGCACACATATATTGATAACATCACCAGTTTAACAATGTTATGGCTACAGACAGGTAGCTGTCCAAAGTCGTAAACACATCAACTCAGTCTTGTGGTGCCCCTTCCATAGACTATCGATCCCTTTTCCCTTCAATTTTCAATCCTTTTATACATGTTTTACAAAAATAAACATCCCTAAAAGCTCGAGATAACCTAGATCGAATTAAACTAATTGTCCAATGAAAAATGACAAGTGTAACATGTCATTTTTCAATACAAGTAAAACACTATGAAACGATAACAATTCGATCCATGAAAATCGAAGATTCCAGCAATAAACAACACCTGGAAAGCTTGTCATGCAGTCTATTCCGATTGATGTGAGATCGTGCAAAAATAGACAGTTGACAAAATCCGAGCACAAACAACAACCTGCGATAAATCGAACAATAAAATTAAAATAACATTAATCAAATTAATAAATAATAAACGATAAAAAAGAAATAAACTAAATAAATACCTAATCATCAAAATTGAAAATTAAAAACCCGACAACAAAGAAATCCAGCATAGTCACAATTTAACTGGTGCATGAAAAATTTGAATATTAACGCCACCAGACGGACTCGGAGGTGGAGCTTTGAACTGCATGAGTGCTATCTGGGCATTGAGCTCGCGCACCTTTTCTTCACTCTTTTCATTTTCATCTAGCAGTTTGAGAACTCGCCTTATCAATTTATTTTTATGATTCCTGAAGCGAACAATCTGTTGATCACTCACCTCTACTTTCTTCTGTAACACCACATTGTCAGATTTCATTAAATCACGGTTCGCTGCTATTTCATTCATCCTGTCTTCCATTCTACGAACTTTGTCTAAAAGACAACTAATGAACAGAGGATGAATGGTTTCCCTAGTTCCACGAAGAATCGTTCGGGTTGTTTTAACAGGTTTTTCTTGTAATATAGCATCAGTCATATGATCAACTAAAACTTCCTGCCCTTCTTTATCCACTGCTGGAGGATTGACATGATCAAGGGTATCATAAAATTGTGGCTCGACCGACTGAACATCCACAGGCGAAGAAGGATTTTCGGGCATATCTTTATCAGTCATAGGGTGACTTTCACCAGCTAAATCAGAAACGAACTCAAGATGAACCACATCGCCATTAACAGGTGAAGGAGCATTTGTTTCTTCATCATCAATCACAACCGTTTCCACCGAAACCTTATTAACCACAGGGGTTTTAACGATTTTAGCTTTCGCCATACTCCTGGTTAGCCTACCAACCAACTTGGACTTGGGTCGGTTTCCACGACGATTACCAATTTTATCAGTACTGTTGGGCGGAGTAAGGGGTGACAGAGGTGAAATCTTCTTCACACGCCCAGGACCTATAGGGGTATGAGAACTGTTCACTGGATTACTCATGGGCTCTTTACAGGGTTCGGAACCCTTACGACTAGGGTTTGACAGAGATTTGAGTGCAGAAAAGAACAGAGCCGAACCTGAATCTCTAGGCTTGCTACAGTCATCAGGACTGTCAAACATGCAATGACAAAAGGATGAAAAACCATTTGACTCTACAAACTGATCCCATGAGCGACTCGACTTCAACAGCTCGTTATCAATCAACATACGAACCAGACCATGATGAAAAAGACTGTGGCTGACACGTTTAGGCCCCTTTTTTATAGCATTTGACATCTTAAATAAACTGTGCAGAAGGTAGTGAGGCAAATTAAGAGGAAACCCTATAAAAACAACCATCAGACGAAAATGATATACGTATGCCGACAATAAACGTCCTTCGCATGTAAGATATCTATGAATCAAATCAAGGATGGGATGCCATTATTTCAAGAAATACTTACGTGCCACCCCTGTTCGAAAAGAGACCTCCTGAGCAGGGTTTTTTAACAGCCGTCTCCATTATGTTATAGTCATTTTCTGGTACTTGAACCACCTCTGACCAGTCAGAGACAAACCTGTTGCGGCTGCTATGGATCTTTCATCAACTCGGAAGCAAAGATCACCAACCTCTGCTTGGTAATTAACCAGGGATAGGGCAAAGACTCTAGTAACTTCAGGGTTCGAGTCGGAAAACTTCTCAAAGAACGGCATCCACCCCACATTCCTGACTTTTTCTGCGAGCTCAGGGTTTGAGCTTAACAGGGTCATCTCATAGGGTTCAACCCTTACGACAGGAGCCATCACTGTTTGATAACGAACGCGTAACTGCACACAGAATAGGTACCACAACTCAGCCAACGACAGAAGACCAGGTCGTGAGCACTCGGGATGAAGGCTGAGCAACACCAGGTGATGAACAGAATCGGCCATACATAGCCGCAGGTTATACCCTTGCAAGTCTGGCATGAACGAAAGCATCGGCACTCGGAGTGGTAATCGATTGATAACACAACTGACGGTCGAAGGCCCTAGATGGCTGATATTACCATAATTTATCCTGACTTAAATGATGGGAGACTCTTCGCTACAAGTAGCACAAGTGGTCTATTGCCAAGCAGCCACGACAGAGGTTACGTACCGAGACTTAATGTGATGGACAATTAAAGTACCAGTGTGATGATAGCGTGGTGGATTTGCGACAGGTGAACCGGGATATAAGCTGTAACATAAATCAATCTCGACGAAACCATAATACATGCATATCTTATCGTATATTCGGCCCATTCATTTAAAGGTGGCGAAGAACCACAAACAATGCAATTTGAAACTGAACCTTTAAATATCACCATATGTAAATTAAATCAAGATCGACAATGGCTCACAAACTTAGGATAAGGACCATGAGACATAAGTCTAGGCTTTGTCAGAGTTACAAACATTAGACCTTTGACAACTATTGCTTAGACAACGCATGACAACCATAGTAATGAAAACCTTGCAAATCATCATGGTAACGAAATCAATAAAATGAATCTCTAATATTTTGGGATAATATACATGACTAGGGTTACAAAGTAGGAATATAAATCATTAAGAGTCACGTTTTAACTTTCCTAGTATAAATCATCCAAGACAATAACTTCAATATGATAGTCTCATTAATCCAATAGAATTTGCAAAGGTTATTAGAAAAATTAAATTTCAACAAATCAGTAGCTTAATGGAAACCACCATATCGGTAGCTGAAAACTCATTAAATTGTCCTTTTAAAATTTAAACATTTCATCAAACAAAATGGAATTTTGTTTGATGAAATAATGATTTTACAAGGCTGTTGAGCATGGGCACAACATGTCCCAATATTAGCTAATGGAATTCTTTGATCTTGTCATCATAACACCTGTTAGAGAGGTATTCCTGCTTGAAATACTTCTTCAACTGTTTCCCCTTCAGTCTCCTTTCACTGATCCTCTTTACTTGCTTGAAGTGTTCCCACCAAATGGATGCTCTTCCATTGAGATTGAATATGGAAACTCTTGCCTTCATGTTTCCTGAATAATCCTGCACTTGAAAGTACTTATTTATCCCAAGAAGCCAAGCTTCATCCTTTTGTCCAGTCTTTATCTCACCATCAAATGTAGGAGGTTTAGCTTTCTTAAATTCATCCCACGAGCGATCCCTATGGTGTCTCCTTATTTTCCTTTTATGAGAATATGAACTCATATCCCCGCTGGATTCTTCAGAGTCAAACGATCCACTAGAAGTCCTTCTCCTTCTCCTACTACTGCTCTTACTGCCTTCTGGTTGTGTTGTACCTCGTCCAGAGTCTATCTTTCTTTGCAAGTCTGTTAAACTCTTCAACATGGCAGCATTCAACGGATGTTGCTCTTCTTGGGATTTAACCAAGCTTCTCATGGTGGCTGTAACATCTGATGGTGTCTCTTGGAATCTCCTTCCATTAGACTCTATTTCATCATTTCCATTATAGAAATTTTCTCCCATGGCATCTCCCGCACGCTCGTAAGAATCTCGAGCATCATATCCATCAGGGGTTTTCATAACTGAATCACCACTTACCTACCAACTGCAATTTCTGAAATACTACCCTTGAAGGTGACTATGATTCTACAAATGTTTTAGATAGAAAAACTATTAGATGCATACCTTGATAAAAAAAAAAGCAGAACTACTAACCTTCTCCTCAAAAAATCATAAAATAACCATTTTTATTAAACATAAAATCTTCTTCCTTTCTAGACCTATAATCCACTGAAAATCTGCTGAAATCCCACTAAAAGACAGTAAATAAACTGTTTGAAAATCACTGAGAATTCCCTTGAAAAACCCAAATTTCCATTGGCCCAATCAGACCTTTTCCCAACTAAATTTTCGACACTTCGGAGGTCAAAACACCTAGTTTTCTCTGCTGCTCATCGGTGGTCTGTTCATCTATTTCTCTCTAGCGTGTTATATCTGTAGCTGTCTAGGATTCCAAACTTTATCGACAATGCCAAGGACTGTCCATCAGTGTTCAAACAACTAACATTTTCCACAATATCGGACCTTCAATCATCTAAGCTTCTGAACTTTATCAGCGATGCCAAGGACTGTTCATCAGGTCTCTTCCCCACTAAAGCTCTGACATTTCGATGATCCCAACAGCAAGTTTCCTCCGGTGCTCATCAACAGCCATAATAACTAACCCTTTTCATTGTATCATCGGTTTCAACAACTATAGCTTTCCACTATATCGACAATCGAATGCATTATTCATCGGGTGCTTAGTCCCTTAGGCAGCCACAATGGCAGGTAGCGATCTCACTCTAGGTTCCACAAACATTTAGCGGCTGTCGGATCTACTAATCACTGCGGAATCAACGGTTTAAGCCTCTATCCATCAGAAGGATAGTCTACTAGGCAGTCACAATGACGGATGCACGAACAACTAAATTTTTTCAATGTCATTCATTGGCGACCAAAACAACTAATACTTTTCGACGTCAGCTGCCTCATCAGCATCTCCATCCTCTAAATTCCGTCGATGGTTCCGACTAGGTGAGCTGACGTTTCGGTGGTTCCATCAACTAAATTCCATCGATCAATGCTCCAATCTTCTAACTTTTGCCGATCACCGATGGGTTCCTCACTTAGATAAATTTTTTAAAATTTTCTTCTTTGCATCGGCTCCTCAAAGAACTCTGAGTTTTGTCGATGTTTTGGTGGTCTTTGGGAGATCTCCGTCGAAACTGTGGCTCTGCCTTCAACTATATTTTGCTGAAATGCTTTGGTTTTGTCTTCGTCATCAACACTCTCATCCTCTAATTGTTTTCGATCCGATCAACTAGAGTTCGCTGATGGCCTGACAAGCACTTAAAAGTTTTGTGGCAAAAATTACCTCTAGAACCTGCCACTGTATAAGCTATTTCATTAGCTATTTTCTACCAATGTTGTGGCTATGCCATCATCTAATCACCGGTGATCCAATCAACTAATTATCGCCAATTTTCGATGGTTTTAACACTTAGAAACATTTATAAAAAAATTCTTCTTCCTCCACGTCGGCGCTTTCGTCCACTAATTCTCACCAATGTTTCGGTGGTCTTCAGGGGATCTCCACCGATGTTTTGGCTAGTCGATCAACTAAATTCCATTGAACCTATTTTCTCTGCCAACGTATCATAGACAACTTCATTGTCTAATTTTCGGTGATCCCATCATCTAATCATCGACGATCTCATCATCTATCCTTCGAAGATCGACGACGGTCTGTGTCAGGTGGTCCTTCCACTGTTCTCTACCGACGGTCGATGGACACTTAGAGAGATTTCCTCAAATTTCTTCCAGCTATCCTCTGTCAGGTCGCATTCCAACTAGGTGATCCACTACATCAGAAGAGTTTCCTACTTAGTCTTTTGATGAGCCGATGGTTCAGGCACTTAGGCAATTTTTGTGGAATTTTTCTGATCTTTGATGGGTAGAAGGTAACCTACTTCTGTGATCTGATCTTTCAAGGCCCATTTAGGCCCATGCTGCAACGTTGGCTCTCATACCACACTGTAACGTCCCTATCCCTCCAACCGGCGAAGAGGACGCTATTATACACCAAACATCCGGGAAACTAGCCCCGTGAACATAAACATACATATAAAGTGAAGGTAAATGCTTAAAACATCAAACATACTAATATACATAATCATACATATACTCAGCGGAAGCAAAACATACAATTCAACATTCCCATGTTCATAAGAATTTATTGATAGTAAATATGATTGCAGAAATAGATTAGTCAAGAATACTTATCTTATAAGAACTATCCCACAACCAGCTACATCACTGCAATGTTCCACCCAACCATAGGCCAACGTTCTCCTTAATCTCTCAAAAACGCTTCCACCCCCGAGCCAGGCATGATCCCCCAAGGAATAAGGAACAAGCAATATTACACATAGACAAGGATAAACAAAACATGACAAGCCAACACAGTTGGTTTTTTCAGGCAAACAATAGATTAGCGAAGCCAACACAGTTGGTTTTATTAGGCCATCCAAGAGCTGGGAAAGGATAAATTCTAAGCTGGTGAGCTCATTGAAGAGCTGAGGACACCTACACCAGAACTAGCCTGACTTATAGGACACCCACACACACCCAACACAAGGAAATCAGTCCTTTCTTTGCTACACAGTTCCTCAGGCCCTAACCTCCCTTCCAGTTCTATTCATGGGTTGTAGAGAAGAAATCCAGCCCTTTAGATCTATCTATGTGGTTCCCAAACCCACCAGGTTTTTCAAGCAATTCAGGCCCTCATCACCACCCCAATAGAGTTCGAAGACCAACCACTGCTTTCCTGCAGCCCAAACAAGCACTTCACAACTTGGACAGGGGAAGACAATCCCTGAGTCGTTCTTGGCCCTATCATGGCCAACACGACCCCACTACAACCTACAGCAGATACCACTATAGTCCGATAATCGAAAAGGAACAGCCTCTCTACGTGAACAGAAGGGAAAACCGCATACTCATACCAACAATCAGTGAGAGAAAAGAGAGCGAACCCCCACACATAGAATCGAGAATCCTTTTATCTCAGCTCTACATGAGGAAAATAGGGTGTCTTTGTGTGAGATGGGCAGTGAAGAATAACTATGCCTGAGGAATGAACAACCAATGATGGAGAGAGTGGGCAGAATGATAGGGAATCCCAAATGGCACGTGAGGAAAACCACTCCCAGCCCGTGCGTGGGGGCAAGCCTACCACCCACCACTACCTAGGATTAACTTCCCTCAACTAACATAGGAGCTTAAGTTCTTGATCGACACATGGCTTCTCCCCATGGGTTCCAGGTTTAACAATCCCCCCCTTATCCTTAGGAAATCATGCCCTTTTCAATATAGTTCCATCGACATAGCTGGTTGGGGTTATTTTAATTAAAATGCATAGTTACATGATGCCACAACTTAATATGTGTTGTATATCCCGATATACTATCAGCAACAATTCCAAATGCCGAAACATAACACAACCAAATCGATGGTGGGGCCTTTGCCTTTAGTTCCACACCATGATTATTTACAATATATATGTATCATGTATATTTAATGCATCAGGGTCAAATCCGTGGTGTTACAAAAGGATTTGGAGACTTCATAGTACCCTACAAATACTCCCTTCTTACCATAAGGATCCAATTTGGTTCGCTTCTCTTTCAGAATATGTACATATATTGGACAACCAAATATCTTGAGATGGCTCAATTCAGGTTTATTTCTGGTATACATCTCTTCAAGAGTCTTGAATCCAAGAGCACTCTGAGATAATCTATTTTGCACATATATGGTTGTTCTTGTAGCCTCATCCCATAGTTGCATGGGGAGGTCTTGGTCATGAGTCATGGTCTTCATTGCTTCCATGATAGTTCTATTCTTTCTTTCCACAACACCATTTTTTGGGGGATTATAGGGAGTGGTTAGTTCCCTCTTGATTCCTGCCTCCTTACAGAATGCTTCAAATTCCTTTGAAGTGTATTCTCCACCATTATCTTATCTCAGTGTCTTGATTCTCTTTTCTGATTGGTTCTCTATCAAGGATTTAAATTCCTTGAATTTCCAGAACACTTCACTCTTATTCTTCAAGAAGTGTATCCAAGTATTTCTTGAATAATCATCAATAAATGTGACATAGTATTCATATCCACTCAAGGATATGGAGGGAATAGGACCACATACATCAGAATAGATTAGTCCCAACATACCTTTAGTCTTTGTGTCAGTTTTCAGAAAGGGATTGTCTATGTTCTTTCCCTGTATGTCCCTTATAGGTTCCATCATGTTCGATCTTCAGATCTGGTAACCATGTTACCACCTTGCTCACATAGGGTAATGCTTTGTAGTCGATGTGAGAAAGTATCCTATGCCATAGTTCACTTGAGCTGGTAGTCTCATGGACAAGGGTTGTCTATGGATGTCCTTTGAGATTGTACAGTCCTCCTCCTTCTTCTCTAATGACTACAACATCTTCATGTTTATTTCCTTTGGACCACATGAGTACTTGTCCATCTATAAAAGCAACTCTATATCCTTTCTTATCTAGAGATGATATGGAGAGTAGGTTCTTTTTCAAACCTAGTACATAAAGTACTTCCTTCATCTTCATGGAGGTCCTAGAGTCATGCTTGTAGTTTGATTCTTGAATACCTTTGATGGGATATTGATAGTCATCTCCCAATGATACCTTCTCGGGAGAGTTATTCTCTTCAAGATTTGACAGAGTTTTCTTCTTTCCTGTCATGTGCTTAGAAGCACCACTATTAGTAAGCAATGTATCTTCTCCAGGTGTTACAGACCCAGAGAGTGCAGAGAATACCACACTTTCTTCTACATCTTCACTTCTAGTTTTCTTTCGAGGTATTTATTCATTCTCATCTTTATCTAGATGAGCATGATTCCTTTCGCTGTTGTTGTTCTTTGATGATGGAAATTCTCTAGCAAAATTTCCTATCTTATGACAGTTGTAGAATTGATACTTTAAGTAATCCTTCTTCTTCTTCTTCTTCTTCTTCTGTAATTTCTTCTTTAAAAGCTTATGATTACTCTTGTTGAAGTTTGATTAATTTCTTTCTTTATTATGGGAAACTAGAGCCTGATCATCTTCTCTGAGAAGAGTTTCTCTATTGGCCTCTCTAGCTTCTTCTTGTATGCAATCTTCCCATACTATGTCAAACTTCATACTTTCTTTTCTTACACATAGAGTTTGGATTGATGAGTCCTAAGGTCTAGTGAGGCCATTGAGAGCAGCCATAACCAATTCATCCTCATCAAGGATATCTCCAATAGCACTTAGCTTCTCTTTGATCTGAGAGATCCTTGTGAAGTAATATTGAATAGATTCTCCTTTGCTCATCTTGGTGCCCTTCAATTGAGTTCTCAGATTCATCTTTCTATTGATGTTCTTTCCCTCATACATTCTGGAAAGTGCATCATACATTTTCTTAGGTGCCTTCTTAGATGAAACTTGAGGGATCAAGTGATCCTTAATGGAATCAGCTATAATCTTCATTTCCTTTATTAGGTATTTTTTATGCTTCTCCATAGCTTCATTTTCTTCAGGTTCTGCAACTTCATTCTTGTTGTACTTATCAAGACCATTCTCTTTCAGAATGAGGCCAATCATATAGTTCCACGCCAGGAATTTTTCTAGGTCGTCCAATTTGTCCTCAAGCTTAGTGCTTGGGAACATATTGTATAGTAAGTCACCCAAAATTTAAATTTATCAAAATAGGAGATTGACCTTACCAGTAGATGCGCTTGGAGGAAGCAAGTTCGTTGATCCAACTACTTTCTGGGGACCCCTAATCTTCATTCTTCAATTCCTACTTGCAAGGTTGTAGCACTGCAGATTTTTTGAATCTGTTTCAGTGCATGTCACGTACCTAACCCCATTATCATGTGAAATTAAAAAATTTCATTGAGAAATTTTACTGCTCATCGAAACACAAGGCATGGTCATGAACCACTTCTTGACATTTCCAAAACTATCATGCTCCCTCCCATATTCCATTGACTAGCTCAATGATATGTAGGGAAGGATCTCAAAGGAGATCGGATGGAAGAGAGAAAAAGCAACAAAAATCAACGATCCCAAATAGTCCCGCAGACTAGAACCAAATCGACGGTTTAGAATCCATCAGCAAAAATCAATGGTGCTGATATCCCAAGTTCTTGGGTCGAAAGTTAGAAAATGAAAATATCACTTCCCACAACCCCTATCCCGCATCGGGAACAGATCAATGACGGACAACCATCCCGCGAAGATCGACGGTCCAGAAACCTGAACTTGTGGGGTTGGGAATTGCGGAAATCGCAACACCGTGATCCTACATCCGGCATCCCATAAGTTGTGGAAAGGAATTTGCAGAAGGAAAAATTGCAAAAACCACGATCTACAAACCATCATTCCACATCCCGCATCCCACAAACTACGTAAATGGATATTTCTAGCAAGAAACCTGACTTTTTCAGTGAAGTCTTGGATCGATTTGAGCATTTAGGTCATTACCGATCTGGCTAATCTACCCTACAACTTAGTTTGATATGCATTGATGGAAAACATACATAGATGCCTATAATTGCAGTTATTCAAAGGAACCATGCATCAATTCAACACAGCAACATGTTCATCACATTCCATTAAGTAATTTACAATACAAGAATACAACTACAGAGAATAACATAGACAAGAACACTTATCTTTAATAGAACTTGTCCCGCAACCAGCTATGTCACTGCAACGTTCCACCCAACCATAAGCCAGTGTGCTCTTTAAAATCTCAGCAACACTTCCACCCCCGAGCTGGGCATGATCTTCCCCAAGGAATAGGGAACACTAACAGGCTTCACCCATATCCAAGGATACAATAAAAATTCAGTCAAGCCAACATAGTTTGGTTTATCAGACTTGCACAGGCAGTGGTTCACACTCATCCAAATTCACATGAGACACAACCAAGCCAACAGATGGGTTTATCAGGATACCATCCAAGCCATCCTTCCCGTTGGGTTTATCAGGATGTCAAGGAGGTGGAAAGACTGACTACTAATCTAGTGAGCTCAACCCCAGAGCTATGAACACCCACACCAGATCTAGCCTAATTTCTAAACAATTAAACACCCAACACAAGGAAGCATTCCCTTCTCTGCTACACAGTCCCTCAATCCATGCCTTCCCTTCGAGTTCTAGTTAGGGCATGCAAAGAAGAAAACCAGCCTTCTAGATTGGTGTATGAGGTTCTTTCACACACCATTTTTATCAAGCAAGTCAAGACTCTATTTTCATTCCTTCAATCAATTCAAATGCCAAAAATGGATCCACACACAGGGATCTCCATCGTGGGATTTATCAAAACATAGAATATTTCAGGGATTACACACACACAGAGAGAAATTTACAAATTTTTGAACATTATCGATGCCAGACCGATTATTGCAAAAATGCCAAAACCAAAACATTATCGGTCTTTCAAAACAAAGGCACAAAATAGGATTCAGGGCATTTGTGTTTAGGAAAAAAACCAACACAATGGACACAACATGAATAGAACAAATCCACACAGGAAAAACCAAAATGTGAAAGGGAACAAATCGTCAGACAGGAGAAAAATCATGATGGTTCAGACTCAAAGTAGTTTTTTTTGCTAGCTGCTACATGAATGCAGAATTGGTTTTCTAAAAATGTTTTGTTCCTTCCGATTCATGATTGAAGCTGAAATGCTGCTGCATGAGGGACAGGTGGCTTTTTTGGTGTTTTCTTTCCCAAGAAATTTAGAAATCATTTTTCCCAAAGTGGGGCTCTACCCAATTCGAATTTCCCCACTCTTCCAATCCCCTAGTCCCTCATCATTAGGAAAAATCATGCCCCCATCTTATTTAGTTGCGTTGACATAGCCGGCTATGGGTTTTAATTTCAAATTGAATTTTTAACATAATGTCTAGCTGTTAATGTTCAGCTAGCATAAAGAAAAATACCATCGGCCATAGCTTAATTTCTGAAACATAAATACTAAATTGATGGTGGGTATTTTTCCTAGCTCCGCACCATGATCATTTACATCATGTATTTAAATGCAACAGGGTCAAAACTGGGGTGTTACATTCCCCTCCCCCTTCAATAGCACTGTCCTCAATGCTTTACAACATTGAACAAAAATGATTGCTGCTACTACCCTCAACAATCCACAGATTCGAACAAAAATGGATGTGTCAGTCACATGTCATACTCTAGCTCCCATGTAGCTTCTTCAGGACCATAGTGCTCCCATTGCATGTTCACTTGTCCTATTTCTCGGTTTCGAAGAATCGTGACCTTCCTGGTGAGGATGCGCATATGCTCGATTTGGAACTCTCCCTTTGGTTCCATGTGAATCACATCCCAATTTATCACATGGTTAGGATCATGTACATATTTACTAAGAAAAGAAACATGAAAAACATTATGATCTCTAGTGCTAGTAGGAAATGCAATTCTATATGCAACTGGTCTTATTCTTTCTAGCACTTCAAACGATCCATAGTATCTAGGTGACAACTTGGCACAACTTCCAAGCTTCCAGGAACTCTTCTTTGCCCTCACTATGAGGTAAACATGATCCCCAACACTGAACTCTCTGTTCAGCCTATGCTTATCTACATAAATTTTATGTATGTCCTGGGTGCCTTCAAATTCTGCCTGATCTTTACAACTTCCTGCTCCATATCCTTGAGCAATTCTGGACCAAGCACAACCCTATTCACTAGATTATCCCAATTCATTCGTGTCCTACACCTCCTTCCATATAGAAATTCATATGGAATGATCCCCAAGTATTCCTGCTTCCCATTGTTATAAGAAAACTCTAGCAGGTGTAAATAATCTTCCCACTTAGTTGGTTTGTCCATCACATACATGCGAAGCATGTCTTCCAGTGCCTAGTTAACTCTCTAGGTCTATCCATCGGTCTGAGGATGGTAGGTTGGGATGAAATTCAACTTTGTACCAAAATATGCAAACAACCCTTCCGAAAATTGGAAGTGAACTTGACATCTCTATCAGAGACTATTGCCTTAGGAAATCCATGCACTTTGAAAACCTCCCTCATGAATATCTTCGCAATGTCATCATTCTTGTGCGTAGACTTAACCGGTATAAAATGTGTTTCCTTTTTCAACTTTTCCACCACAACAATGATGGAATCATTTTATCTCCAAGTCATCGGAAATCTTGTAATGAAATCCATGGAAATAAATTCCCATTTCCAGTCTGGAACTGGAAAGGGCTGCAAAAAACCTGTCGGGTGTTGATGTTCAACCTTCACTTGCTGAAACTTCATGCACATTGAAATATATTCAGCCATGTCCTTTTTCATTCCTGGCCAAAAGTACTGCTTCCTAGCTATAGCAATCGTCTTTTGATATCCTGGGTGACCAAAATATGGAGTTTGATGGATATCATCCCTAAAAACCCTCCTCAAATATACTACATTTGGAATATAAATTTTGTCCTTGTAGGTAATAAGTCCATCTTCTTCCAATTTATATCCCTCATACTTATTTTCAAGGCTTTGTTGCTGCAACTTGTCCTTGACATGTGCATATAATTCATCTTCATCAACACGGTTAGCTATCTACTGCCTCAAATCTGATTGGAAAATACTAAGAGATGCCACATGCATTTCCTGCACCTTCCTGCTGAGTGCATCAGCTACCTTATTCTCTTTTCCCTTTATGTGCTTGATTTCAAAATCAAACTCACATAAAAACTCCAACCATCTCGCTTGCCTAGCATTCAGAGTAGGTTGATTAAACAAATACTTCAGACCGCAATGGTTTGTACTTAGCTCAAATATTCTTCCCATCAAGTAATGTCTCCACATCTTGAGAGCATGTACTATGGCTGCAAGTTATAGATCATGAGTGGCATAGTTATTTTCATGCTCCTTTAATTTTCTTGACTCATAACATATCATGTGGTTTTCTTTCATAAGAACTCCTCCAAGTCCTTGACCGCATGCATCCGTACATACCACAAAATATTTCTATGGGTCTGCAACTTTTAAGACTGGTGCACTTGTGAGAAGATACTTCAACCACTAGAAACTTTCTTCACACTTCAAGGTTCATTCGAACTTTATCCCCTTCCTTTGCAAAGAAGTGATAGCATTTGCAACCTTGGAGAATCCTTCAATGAATCTCATGTAATATCTTGCAAGCCCCATAAAAGATCTTACCTCTGTGACATTCTTTGGAGTAGGCCAATTCTTAATAGCTTCAATTTTCTCAGGGTCTACAGATATACCCTCCTCTGAAATAATGTGACCCAAGTACTGAATTATATCCCTATAGAAGTCACACTTGCTCAACTTTTCGTACAACTGATGTTCTCTGATAAATCACAATGTTAGTCTCAAATGTTCTTCATGATCTTCTTCATTCTTAGAATAAACAAGAGTATCATCAAGGAAAACAAGAATGAATTTCTCCAAATACCTGTTGACGACACTATTCATAAGGCACATAAATGTTGTTGGTGCATTTGAGAGACCAAATGGTACCACTATAAACTCATAATGTCCATACGTTGTCCTGAAGGTTATATTATGAATGTCTTTGTCCTTAATTCTCACTTGATGGTACATAGACCTCAAGTCAATCTTGGAAAATACATTCGCTCCTTTCATTTTATCAAAGAGGTCATCAATTCTTGGAAAGGGATATTTGTTCTTCACCGTGACTTTATTCAGCTTCCTATAATAAATACACAATCTAAGTGTACCATCTTTCTTCTTTACAAACAGAACTAGTGCTCCCCAAGGAGACACACTCAACTTGATATACTTTTTAATACAACAATTCTTGCAGCTGCATCTTCAACTCTAACATTTCTGGTGTACTCATTCTATAGGGTTCCCTTGACACTGGTGTTGCTCCTGACACAAGTTCAATTGTAAAATCTATGTCCCTCTTTGGAGGAAGTCCTAGAACCTCATTAGGAAAAACATCCTCGAAGTATTACAACACAAGATAGTCTCCAAAACTAGGAGTTTCATTCTTTGTTGTCTCCTCAATATGGATTGCATGCAATTGACAACCTTTTCTACAAAACTTCTGTAACTTCATTGCTGAAATCTGCCTCATGGAGATTACCTTTGGAATGCCTCTTACAAATATTGGTTCACCTTCTTCATCCATACATTCAAAAGTCTTATTATAACATTCAAGATTCACTTTGTGAGCTTGTAACCAATCCATTCCAATGAGAACATCATAGGAACCAATAGATAGAACATTCATATATACACAAGTGATCAATACATTCATCACCAATGGACATTTCTCCACCACTTCATTAACTTATCTCTTAGTTCCAGTTGTTAGTTGAACTAACCAATACTTTCTATGCTTTAACTTCCTAAGAGCACAAACCTCCACTACTCTAGGAGTAATATAACTTTGAGTAGAACCATGGTCAATCAAAATAGAAATAGATTGCTCAACAATCTTATCTGCAACTTCAACCACTGTTGACTGGTGATCTTCTTGGCGGTCTTCCAGTGTTGCATAAATTCTAGGTACGACCCTTGCCACTTGTCCCACTATTTTTTCCTCTTGAATATTGTATGCTGGCCTTGCATTCTCATTCTCAAGTGGACAGTACCTATGCATGTGGGGTCCTCCACATTTCAAACATTGGAGTGGTCCTCTGTATTGCTATGGATCTTTTGGCTTCTGTCCCATTGCTCTAGCTGGCTGCTTCTCAACTTGTGTTGGTTGCTTCTGTTGATTCCTAAAGTTAGAAGGTTTGTAACCTTTCTTCCTCTGATCTGACTTCTCATTTATCTTGTTCCTCCATGTTTTTTGGTGATCCATTTTTTTCTTTCTTTGCTTGTAACAATACTTATCTTTAGTTATTACTTCTTCTATAGTTCTAGGTTCATAGAAGTCAATTCAGTCTTTGTAAGACTGAGGAAATCCACTCAGAAAAGGTTGGATCTTTACCTTTTCATCTTTTATGGACCTAACATACCTCAACAACTCCAAAAACTTATTGGCATATTCTTCCATAATCTATTGTCCCAATCTCATCTCATGGAACTCTTTGATATTTTCATCATAGTACTTGTCAGACAGTTACTTCTCCTTGAAATACTTCTGGAACTGCTTCCACACAATCTTCCTTTCATTGATCTTCTTTACTTTCCTGAAATGCTGCCACCATATGGATGCTCTTTTGGTCAAATTGAAAATGGATAATCTAGCTTTCATATTCCCAAAATAATCTTTGGCTTGGAAATATTTTCTCATCCTAAAAAGCCAAGATTTAGATGCTTGACTAGTCTTTATCTCACCATTAAAGTTAGGAGGCCTTTCCTTCTTAAATTCATCTCGTGAGTGGTTATGGTAGTGCCTCCTTCTCTGATTCTTGTGAGAAGGAGAACTTGAATCTCCATTGGACCCTTCAGAGTCATATGACTCACTAGGTGATATATTTCTTCTTCTAGCAGTGTTCTTACTCCCTTCTGGCTTTTCTGTTTGGTCCTCGGAGTTCATGTTTCTTTGAATATCTATCAAAATTTGCAGCATGGATGCATTCAACTAATTCTACTCCTCTTGAGACTTAACCAATGTTTCATTATCTTCCTTGTAACTATGCTTCTCCTCCATTAGGATTCTTATGGTGGCTGCAAAATATGGGGGAGTCTCTTGCAATCTTCTCTCATTAGACTCTGTCTCAGCATTTCCAACTTGGACATTTTTCCCCATAGCGTCTTGCGCACGCTCATAGGAATCCCGTGCCTCATATCTGTCATAGGTTCTCATCGATGAGCCAAAATCCTACCTTTCCAAAATGTACTATGCCTCTGCAAAATGTGTTATCAACACCATTTGTTAGATACACAGTAATTCAAAATCAAAACCATTTTATTTGCTGTCACGTGGCCTATCTAGGTCCAATGCTATAACAGACAACGCTGATACCACAATGTAGTGTACTACAAGTTGGTATTATAGGTTACTTTTGACTTCTTTTCGGACCATCCAGGCCCAACACTACAACCTACAACTCTGATACCACAATGTCACGTACCCATACCCCATTATCATGTGGAATTAAAAAATTTCATCGAGAACTTTTACTGTTCATCGAAACACAAGGCATAGTTGCAAACCACTTCTCGACATTTCCAAAACTATCATGCTCCCTCCCATATTCCATTGATCAGCTTGACGATCTTCAGGGAAGAATCTCAGAGGATATTGGACAACGGAGAGAAAATGTGACGAAAATCAACGATCCCAAATGATCCCACAGACTAGAACCAAATCGACGGTTCAGAATCCAACCGCAAAAATAAACGATATGGATAGCCCAAGTTGTGGCTTCGGAAGTTATGAAAATTGAAATCTCACTTCCCACAACCTGCATCCTGCATCCCACATCGTGAATAGATCAACGGCGGACATGGCATCCCGTAGAGATCGACGGTGCGAAAACCTGAATTGCGGGGTTGGGAATTGTGGAAATCGCAACATCATGATCCATCATCCCACAAGTTGCAGAAGGGAAAACTATGGAAACCATGATCGATGAACCATCATTCTACATCCCATATCCCACAGACTGTGTAAATGGAGATTTCTAGCAGGAAACCCAACTTTATCACTGAAGTCTTTGATCGATCTAAGCATTCAGGCCATTACCGATCTGGCCAATCTACCCCGCAACTTAGTTTGAAATGCATTGATGAAAAACATACATATATACCTATAATTTTAGTTATTCAAAGGAACCATGCATCAATTCAACACAGCAACATGTTCATCATATACCATAAATTAGTTTCTGAACATTTCCTGTGCGAGACCTATTACTGCAAAAATGCCAACACAAAAACATTGCCAGCATTTCAAAACAAAGGAAAAAAATCGGATTTAGGGCATTCCTGTTCAGGAAAACAACTAACACATTGGAGAAAATGTGAACAGAACAAATCCACACAGGAAAAACCAAAATGTTAAAGGGAACGGATCGTGGGATAGGAGAAAAATCGTGATGGTTCAGAATCAAAGTAGTTTTTTTTTTGTTGGTTGCTGCGTGAATGTAGAATCGGTTTTCCAAAAATGTTTTTTTCCTTCCAATTCGTGAGGGAAGCTGAAACACTGTCACATGAGGGAAAGGTGGTTGTTTTTGGTGTTTTCTTGCCCAAGAAATTCAAAAAACGTTTTTCTCAAAGTGGGGCTCTGCCCAATTCGAACTTCCCCACTCTTCTAATCCCCCACTCCCTCATCCTTAGGAAAAATCATGCCCCCATCTTATTTAGTTGCGTTGGTATAGCTGGCTGTGGGTTTTAATTTCAAATTGCAATTTTGACATAATGTTTAGCTATTACTGTTAAGCTAGCATAAAGAAAAATACCATCAGCCACACCTTAATTTCCAAAACATAAATACTAAATCGATGGTGGGTATTTTCCCAAGCTCCACACCATGATCATTTACATCATTTATTTAAATGCAACGAGGTCAAAACCGGGGTGTTACACTGCAATATTTTTGGTTCACTACCAAACTAGGGTTTGTCTTTCACAGAGATCTAGCACCCAAAAACTTTGATCTTGGGCTCAATAGATGTGGTGTGGGAGGGAGAAAATTTATATGCAAGAATATATTCAAAACTCTAACTTTTGCAGGAACCCTAATTTCTTCCAGAGATGGAGGAGGGAGAATTTCACCTTATGAAAGCTGCTCTAATGAGGTTAGCTATGATACCATGTTAAGTTTTCATATGCTAGACTAGATTCAATAGTATTCAATTCAAAAATCACAACAAAAACATATCAAAAATCACTCATAGAAACACAATCACAATATAGACACAACATTTATCCCGGGAAACCCTCAAGGGGAAGAAAACCCAACAAAAAATTCCTCTGTATAAGATGTATAAAAGACAACCCCCAAAACAGGTTTTATCCTCCTTCTGTTCTCTCTCTCTCTCTCTCTCTCTCTCTCTCTCTCTCTCTCTTATGTGCTGCACAAGTGAGTGAGTATGTGCTCAAATAGGAACCACAACTCCTCTATTTATACACATGTCAACTTGACTTTTTCACTAGACAATCCGGCCCCAATAAATTGTATGGGCTGACTTCACCTAGGAATACTAAAAAATAGTATATTATATTATTTATTAGGGTACTAAAGACACAACACAAGTGGAGGCTTTACCTCATGACTCTATGATGACCAAATACAATAGTAACACCCCATTGGAGGAATAATAACATCTCACTCGAGTTACATCAGTAAAATACATTTAAAATATCCTTTGAATTTACAATATTTCAGCAATATAGCATACATCCTTTCCTCATACATTGTTTTACATTCATCATCAAAATGAAACCTAGAGACACCTTTCATTTGATACCATGAATCTCAATGTCCTTCCCTTTGTCATCAACACAAAGGACCTTCTGTTTGTAAAAGTTGAGGAAAACTTCATGTTTCTAAAGCTAGTTCATACCTATGATAAGGTCGTACGTCCCAAGGGAGGTGACATACACTTTGAATTATGTAACACACACCCCGAGATCTACCATACAATTTTCGACACTAGGTCCTACTGCTTATTTTACCTATGAAGCCATTTCGACTAAGTTGAAATCCTTGTGTTTGCATGTTGCCAACCCACATTTATCTAATAAATATGGATTAATAAAAATATTAGTAGCACCATAATCAAAAAAAATTCCTAGTTTAACATCATTTATTTTACCTCATGATTCCACCACAGTGGATTGGTGTTGAACCTTATTATTATTCATAGTTGAAGAGATTTGATGCTTACTTCCTCCACTCCTCATCGAGGCCTTTCCCTCTAGATGCACTATACCAAATTGTAAATCAGGGTAGTCTCGCTAATATTGTGGACCCCCACACCCCCAACAAGCAACTTGTAATAGTGTAGGTCAGATGAATTGTCTAGACCTTTGAGAGGGGTTCCTTCCCCTAGATATTCTTTCCCTTTTAACCGCTCCTTAACAATTCATTATACTCTGATTAGTTCCTGTTGTAGATTGGGACAATGTACTAGTTTCCACTAATCTATCTACTGCGAAAACTATGAGTGTAAATTTGATTCGATACAAAGGTGTCCTCGTGTACCCTCCTCTATGGTAGGTTCGAGGGGACTTCTTACAAATCCTAGCTGCTGAGTATTGAATGTCCTCAAGGGTTTCCCACAGAACATCTCTTCGGTATAGCGAGCACATTCGAGTTCCTCGGCAACTGAAGTGGGTTTCCACATCTGTACTTGGGCCTAGATCCTAGGGTTGAACCTATACACAAAGGTCTCGACCTGGCATTAATCAGTGTCCAAGTAGGGGACATACTTAACAAGTTCCATGAATCTTGTCTCATATTTCTCCATTGATAGACTCACTTGTACCAAGACGTGAAAGGGTCCTCCATGTTGTTCCTAGTAGAAGGTTGGAAAGTACTTCCCTCTGAACTTATGCACAAATAGCTCCCATAGGACTGTGTCTAGGGTAAGGCACAATTTCCTTTCTTGGTTTCCCCATAAGTTTAAGGGACTTTCCTTCAACTAAAATATGTATATTTTTTATTTCAAAGTGGAAGTGTACTCCTACAATGATAAACACCTAGTGATCCCTTCCAACCATGTCTATTTCTTGTACCCCTCTGTGACCACCAGAAACATATGGAAGCCTAATTTTATGAATTTCCCTCATGATGTCCTGATGAGGGGGCCTCTGCAATAGGTTAAATGGTATCTCAGGGTCACCCTCCCTCAACGGCGGGGCCTTGACCTATGCCTCTAGTGTAGCGCTTCCCCTTTGAATTCCCTTGAGTGTTTCATTTATTTCCTCAAGGGAGTGCAAAATGAGAACCATCTCTGATGATGGTGTCAGTATATTATGCTCATGAATCATTGCCCCACCTCCTCCTTGACCTACTTGCATCCTTTCCATATTGATCATGTTCTGAGGCATGAGTCGTCAGTAGTACATGGCTCACGTTTTATCTAGGTCACAATTAAACACATACTCATATATATAGGTTGAGTGAAATTTAGTTGATCTATTCGCTCATAAACAAGATTTACCTAATACCAAGGAAAATTCCTCAAAGGGTATGGGTATAAAGGAACTACTACATCCCTACGTCAAAATCGTCCTATGAAATTACGGGTAAAAGGCTATGTCTTTAGTTACATGCATGGCATCACATTGCCCTTGTAGCTTAGGGATTCGTCGATGACCATACCTGTTGTTGGGGTCACACTCGTCGTGATTCCCTTCATAGAACCTCCTATGTTTAGTTAATTTCCTTGATTTTGATTAAATTGAGGTATACTCCTCACCATGCGACCAATTTAGATTAACTTAAATAATTAACCTGTAATTAATTTTACTATTTTTATATTAATACTGTTCCTACTTATAGGTTTAAAACTATAGTTTAATATATATAAACTATATTTTGTTAAATCTAAATAAAATTTGAATAATTATTTTATCTAACATTTTATCAATCCACCAAAATAGTTCATTACTAAAATTTAAAATTTCAACATCTAACTAGTTATTAAAATTTATAATAATAAAATTTAAATACTTATATAATCCACCTAAATACAAAATTTAATTAATTGAATTGCTTTAGAAATTTAAACATTAACCAAGCTGGTAATAATAAAATTTAAATACTTATCAAATTCACCTAATTACAAAATTTAATTAATTCAATTTCTTTAGCAATTTAAACTTTAACCAAGTTGATTACCATATTTAGATATTCCTTAATCACAAAATTTATTAATATTATTTTTAAGAATTAAAACCCTTGTATTAAGCTATCCCTAATCCAGACCCACGTGTTTGAACATAACCCTAACACATACATTGTCAATTTCCCTTGCTGGAGGGCCATGAGTCTTCACTCGGAAAAACCACCGCTCGAGCCATAGTAAAACAATTTAATAGGATAAACCCTACTCGAACCAATCATTTTGGTTAAGGATTATTTTTTCAAAGTGGGATCTCTACAACTCATTCCAGCAGCTATGCCTAGCTCGATGGTTCCCACCACAATTCCGCTCTTTCTTTGGTTAGCAGTAAATCTTTTTACAAGGGTTTTACATGGGAGAATGAGTTCATGGAGGTTGGTACATCTCCCACTCTATCCTCCTACACCATTTCTCAATTCTTCAATTTTTGAGTTTCTTATTCATTTTTTGTTGACTCACAGTTCCCGCAATGGAGTTTTTTGCAACCACATTGCTTGAGAGTGTTCCGGAGCTGCTAGGTATGGAATCGTTTGATGAAAATCTTGGTTTCATTTATGATAAACATTTTTTTGTAGATATTTATATGTTTCTAGTATGGTTTTTTAAGCTATGGGGATAGATGTTCTATGTCCTTTTGTTTTAAGTCACGTAGTTTTCCATTTTTTTTTGCAGTAGTTAAGTGCATAAATAAATTTACTCACTTCAAAGAGATGCAAAGGGAGGATCTTTGGCCATTTCCCCATCTCCCTTCTGGTATTACATCCATATTTTCCTCCTCCTCTTGGTGTGGAAATTGAACCCAAGTGATAGAACAATCAAATTCACAAAATTGCTAATCAAACATGCAAAATTACCAACAAAGGAGACTAAAATTAGAGCATAACACTAATTTGTATTGAATAATTGTACAATAGCCAACCTTGTGAAGTCATAGGCTTCTGCAATATATAATTACATCAGAGATTCGAATGCATAAGGATGCCATTCAAAATAGTCAAAAAGTAGGCTTATTAAATCTAGTCAAATCCCCCATAGGTGCATAAAGAAGTTTCCAAATCCACTTAGAGGCTCACGAATTAGAAAGTTAAAGTAGGAAAGATAATAAGGGATGGAAAGAAAATGCATACATGTGGGAAAAAAAAAGTCAACTACTCCTAGTCTTGCTTTCCCTTTTGCCTTATTTCTAAATAAAATAGGCAGCTTTGCAGAAAAACGCAGATATGCAATTTGGAGGATATGGAATAAAGTAGACATGCTAAATATGGTTTCCAGGAGGTTTCCTAAGCACTCCATGACTCATTTTTAGCAATTTTGACTTCTATGACATGTAGAAGACAACTTCCAGAAAGTGGAATATAGGAAACTAGGCAAATAAGAAAAAAATGAATTAATTAATGTCTAAGGTAGGTAACTATGGGTTGATTATTCTAACACCCCCCCTTAATCCCGACTTTATGAGGAAATATCGTAAAAATATAGGGCCTAGAAATAAGGCTTAGTCACCGTTTACATACTGCATGTCCATTTAACCAAGGAAAGAGGCAAAAACCCAGTGGGGAAATCCTCCCTTAAACATGGACAGTAAAACAAAATTTGAAAATCTTGTCATCAATGATGCTTCACAGCATGATCAGCAATCTATAGTAGTGATTTAAGATTGCTAAATGTCCTCTCACAAAAAACTTTGGTGAATATTTTTGCTACTTGTTCTGAAGATGCACATAAGAGTAGGTGAATGGTGCCATCATGCACAAGCTGTCTGATGTAGTGCATATGGATCTCAATGTGTTTGGTTCTCTATATCTAAACTGGATCATTGTAGATTTGAATGGTACTCTGATTATCGCAATAGATAATAGTTAAAAACTCTGATTCGAAGCCACACTAACCAACTATTCTCTGTAACCATAAACATTGAGTTGTTGCATTTACAACTCCTCTGTACTCTGCTTCTGTAGATGAGAGTGCTATGGAACTTTGCTTCTTGCTTGACCATTTGATTGGTCCTTCTACAAGCATGAACACATATCCTGATGTTGACTTTTGATCTATGTTGTAACCTTCCCAATCACTGTCAGTAAACCCAATCAAATCAAAATCATATTTAGCTTTGTAGAAGATCCCTGAGTTCTTGTTCCTTGAACAAAGTTGAGGATCTTTTTGGCTGCTCTCCAATGGATCTTATGAGGATGATCCATGTATCTTGAAGCTACACTTACTACATAAGAAATATCAGGTCAAGTGTGTGTAAGGTAAATAAAACACGCAATCAACTACCTATATAGTGTATTATTTACCATAGGAGAAGAACCTGCTTCTTCAAGCTTAACTCATGAAAGGAAGGGAGTCTTGCTTGGATTGCAATATTTCATGTTGAAATTGTTCATAAAATATAAGGCATACTTGGACTGATGTACTTTTATTCCATGTTTGGATTGAGCAATTTCGAGACCCAATAATTGGCTCAACAATCCGAAATCAGTCATAGAAAATGAATGGTTCATTGCATCCTTCAAGGAGGCAATCTCTTTACTTGAACTTCCTGTAAACAGAAGGTCATCCACATACAATACAATAATCATCAAATAACAATGAATCAGCTTCAAATAAACTTTATGATTAGACTTGCATCGAACAAAACTCAATGACAGCAGAAAGCCATCAATCTTGGCATACCAAGCCCTGGGGGCTTGCTTGAGCCCATACAATGATTTATTTAACCTACACACAAAATATGGATTAGAAACAAAAAATTGAGGTTTCTTCATGTAAATATATTTAGTGATATCTCCATTTACGAAAGAACACTTCACATCCATGTGATGTACCTCCCACTGCTTCGAAGCTGCAATGGCTAAAGCTAGCCTTATGGAGTCCATCTTTGCCACTGGTGCAAAGGTTTCATTGTAGTTAATACCATGTACTTGTGAGTATCCTTTGGCTACCAAGATTGCATTATATTTCAAAGGTGAATCATCACCAGCAAACTTAGTCTTGAAAATCCACTTACATTGAACTAGCTTCCTCCCTGGGGGAAGATCAACCAGTTCCCAAGTGTTGTTCTTCTGGAGCGAGCTAAATTCTTCTTTCATGGCTGTTTTCCATATTGGATCATGTGCTATATCTTCATATGTGTGTGGGTCTAATTCAACCATCAGATAAAACTTCTCTGCAAACAAATGGTCTTTCATACACAAGGCACTCTCAAACTGAGATCTAGTCCTCCTAGGGTCACTAGGATTTCCATCTAGTTCCCCAGCTGCATGAATGGTATTTTCTGCCCATTTTGGTCTTGTAGTACTGTCAGGATCTACAATTAAATCATCATTATCAGACATATCAGAATCAGTAAACTTATTTGTCTCTCCACTTAAATTCAATGGTTATGGTGGTGAAGAAGACTCATCTTGTACCCTTTTTAATATTCAGAATACCCAACAAATAGGCACTCTTGGATTTTGGGCTGCAAAGCCTTTCTTTTTTCAGTTGAAATTCTACCCCAAGCCTTTGAGCCAAAAATCCTGAAATGGGTCACATTTGGCTTGTGCCCACTCCAAGCTTCGAAAGGAGTCATACCATCAATTTGTTTATGAGGAAACCTATTCTCGATGTAGGATTCATAGTTTATAGCCTCGGCCCAAAACTTTGGTGGCAAAGTCTTAGCCTCCTTGATGCAGGTTGCCATCTCCTTTAGTGATCTGTTCTTTCTCTTGGCAACACCATTTTGCTGTGGTGTGTAAGGGATTGAATGCTTCATATGAATACCTGCATATTTACAATATTGAATGAACTCAGACTTGACATACTCACCACCATTGTTAGATATAAGGATCTTGAGTCTCCTCCCAGATTGGTTTTCAACCAAGGACTTAAAGACTTTGAAGAGGTCAAAAAATTCATACTTATGCTTTAGGAAGTAAACCCAACAATACCTGGAAAAGTCATCTATGAAGGTCAATGCATATTTGGCTTGACTCATGGACATATGAGGAAATGGACCAGCAATATCACCGTGGATCAAGTCAAGAGGTGCAGAGGTTCTCTCATGACTAGCTCTCTCAAATTTGTGGTCTGGGTGTTTTCCTAGGATACAACCTTGACAAACTCCCAACTCCCTTGGAAAACTTAATATTTGGTAACCCTATGACCATATATTTTTCACTAAAATAAGAAAGATAGTTATATTTAATATGGCTAAATCTTTCATGTCAAATATTGCTTTCCTCATTAGCATGAATTAGAATAGTAGAGGGGTTTGAGTAGGGTATAAAATGGAAAAAAATGTATACCTTCGAAGTGTGATCAACAACACCTTTTGCAATGAATTTACCATTCGAGACCTTTGTAATCTAAACATCATCATGGGAGAAGATGACCTTTTTTGGACACCCTCTGTGAATCATATCATACACTAAGAAGAGGTTAGAGCCAAGATCTGGAACATAAAACACATTATTGAACTTACCATGGTCAAGATCAATCCTTCCTTTCCCCAAACTGTCAGTGAGAGATTCATCTCCCAACACTATTGATGGACCTTCCAACATGTCAAGAGAGGAGAATGCCCCCTTGGTATTAACCATATGTCTATAAGCTCCAGAGTCTATGATGAATCTAGGTGAGCTTTATGTGCCAGCAACCAAAGCATGTACTCTCTCTATGTCCTCTAAATTTGATCCTCCTTCCCTCTTATTTGAGCAATAAGGAAGGGAGATGTTATTCTTCTCCAGGAGTTGGGTCAACATGTCAATTTGCTTCATCATATAAGAGCTCTCAGGATGATAGCCGTTACTGCAGTATCTGCACTTGCTCATTTCTCCTTTGTTCTTCTTCTTCTAGAAGTTCTTCTTGGAGCATTGGGGCTCCTCTTGAGACTTTCTCTTGTCTCTCTTTTGCTCAGGTGGCTTCTTAGATCTCTTCTTGCCTTTTGAATCCACCCTTGAATCTCTAGAAACCAAATCTTGGTCTTTGGAAGGTTTGATGGTGCCCATCATCACCAATTTATCTTGTTCCTATGTGAGGGATTCTATGAACTTTGCAAGCTTAGGCATCTTCCATGATCGAGCTATCAAATTGGTGTCATGGAAGGTTGAAACAAACACTGAATAGTCAAGGCCAATATTGAGAGTATGGAAAAAACTAGTTTGTCTTCCTTATTTTCAATTCCAAATTGTTTTAGCTACAAAACAAGGGCTTTAAACTTGGAAAAATAGAGTTGCAAGGATTCAAAGCTGTTGGGACTCAAAGAGATCAATTCATTCTCAATTTGATGTTCTCCCATCTCATCTGTCTTACGAAAAAATCTCTACAACCTTCTTCCACACTTCATTAGGTGATCTCAATCCATCGAGATGGAAGAGAAGGTCTCTTGAAATGCTCAGACACAAAAGACCATAGGCCTCATCCCTCCTGTTGTGCCATTTTATTTTCTCTGCAGCTACATTGGGCTCTACCTCAGTTTCCATAGTCACCCTATAGAGACCTTTCACTCTCAACATTATCTCCATCTCGTATTTCCATCCAAATAAATTAAATGGAGTCAATATGATCTTCTGAGATTGATCCATAGCTCAGAAAATGTGCCCTTCAGTCAGCAAGATATGCTCCTAGTCAAGATGTCAAAACTACAATAGCAATATGGAAGGAGATAAAACAATCTACAAAGGCTCTGATACCATGTGTAAATTTAACCCAAGTGATAGAACAATTAAACTCACAAAATTGCTAATCAAACATGAAAAATTACCAACAAAAGAGACTAAAATTGGAGCATAACACTAATCTGTATTGAATAAGTGTACAATAGTGAACCTTGTGAAGTCATAGGCTACTATAATATACAATTACATGAGAGATTCAAATGCATAAGGATTCCATTCGAAATGGTGAAAAAGTAGGCTTACTAAATCTAGTCAAATCCCCCATAGGTGAATAAAGTGGTTTCCAAATCCACTTAGAGGCTCACTAATTGGAAAGGTCAAGTAGGAAAGCTAATAAGGGATGGAAAGAAAACTCATACATTCTTTTATTAGGAGAAAAGGATGGAGGATGATGTGGGAAAAAAAAAATCAACTACACCTAGTCTGTCGGCTTTCCCTTTTTCCTTATTTCTAATTAAAACAGGCAACTTTGCAAAAAAAAGCAGATATGCGCTTTGGAGGATCTGGAACAAAGAAGACATGCTAAATATGGTTTCTAGGAGGTTTCCTAAGTGCTCCATGACTCAGTTTTATAAATTTTGACTTCTATGACATGTAGAAGAAAACTTGCATAGAGTGGAATACATGAAACTAGGAAAATAAGAAAAAAATGAATTAATTAATGTCTAAGGTAGGTAACTATGGGTTGATTATTCTAACACTTGGCACAACCTGCGTGCAGAGTCCATCCTTTTGTGGGATGAGAACAAATTATGGAAACAATGGCATCCTTGAGGTTAGCCTTCAGAGAGTGGAAATCTATCCAAGGTTTTCTACAAGCTACATCCCAGACAACTTAGCCATCTTTCTCTCTATCTCTACTGCCACAACTTGTGGGATTGAAACTTGGCGTTTGGGATTAATAAGTAGTGTTATAGGTCAAGATCTAGTTCTAGGATAAAGATTCATTGGGATCCCACTCCTATGTATCATTTGAGTGCTCCAGAGTAAAACCATTGGACTATTACATGCAATTTTGGCTGGCTTCCAAGTTTGAAAGCGTTCAACCTGTCTTTTAACCCCCCTTCCTTGCCTCCCCTTTTTTCATATTTTAGTTATATATATATATATATATATATATATATTTTTTAGGAAATAAATTAAGTAATTTACATGTTATGCATGCAGATCAGATAGGATTATTAAATCTGACCTCCCCATTCCTTCCACACGTAGGATAATGGACTGATCTACCTTGGCCAATCCCCTCAAAGCGAGGGCATGTTGTTCACTTAAGGTCTAATATTTGTTGGGTATCTAGGGTAATGATCTAGAAATAAATATGCTCTCCTCTAATTTTTTTAATTGCATAACAATAGAATGAAAGGAGGTGAGTGGTAATTATTAGGAATTTCTCTCAAGCAGGAAGATAGCTTCCTTAACCGATGCATAAGCATATGATCTGGATTGTATCCCTCTTGAATGAATATTCTATGTGTACAATAGTTATCCATCGATGAAACTGAATGCACGAGAAGAGAGGATGGCATAGAGATAAAGGCCTTTGTTTATGTGCTTCATTTTCCCACAATCTTACTTCATTGTTTGGTTTATACACTTTGTTTTCTCCCATGCTTACTTCCCAACCAGACAAAGCCCGGTAAGGTCTGTAGTTTTTCCTAGCTCTTAGAACCCTGATACAAGTGAGCATATAGATTTGTCCCTGTTTAGGTGAAACCTGTGTAAGATAGGGTATTTATATATCTATTTAGATCATTAATTTTTGGAAATGATTGATGAGTAGTGAGTACCCAGTTTGAGGTATTATTTTAAACTAGAAAAGGACACTTACCAAAAGAAAATAGATGGCAAAGAAAACTGAGCGATATATACAAGCGAAATGGATTTGGGCTACCAGTGAAATCAATTTCGGTATCCTTATAAAAGGACAAGGTAAAGAAAATCATTCTTAGGGTTTGAGTAGTTCTTAAATCAAAATATGTTTTCATTTGGCTCCTCACTTTCTGGGTGATTTGCGTTTGGTGGATTATTCATCAAAAAATTTAGTTACTCGTGAATGAATGCCTTACATTTTTTGTTATCTCTAACCTTCTGTGTGTGTGTGTGTGTGTGTGTGTGTGTGTGTGTGTGTGTGTGTGTGTGTGTCTGTGTGTGTGTGTGTGTCTGTGTGTGTGTGTGTGTGTGTGTGTGTGTGTGTGATTTATTAAATATATATGTATGTTGTTTTGCATTGCAGGAAAAAATAGGCCTTCTTTCTTATTTCATTAGCAACCTTCTCCATGTGCCTCTAGAAATTCATTCTATTAGTTGTATTTTTTATTGTTTTTCCATATGTAATTGTATTGTGCCTATAGTTTTCTATATATTTTATTTTGTTTTAATTCAATTCTAGGAACACTTTTGATTCCATATTCAGAACCATG
>LPNX010110453.1:112400-222400 GCA_001517045.1 Pseudotsuga menziesii | reverse complement strand
GGGATCAACTATCCCTTATCTATTTTAAACCTTTTGGTTAGTATCATAACAAAATGTCATTCAATCATTGAAATGTACATACATGATATATTAATACTAACAACATCAATTTAATCATTTGTACCATGCATCTAACATCATGAACATTTACTTGAACATAAATTAAATAGATATCCATGTACCATTATGTATTAAATTTCCATGGTATATCACACAAATAATTCATAATATCAACATCAAAACACATTTATGTAACTTCTACAAAATAATAAATCCATATTTCCAGAGTATCATCAATCGACAAGGTTCCACAACAATAAGCAAATACAACATACAGAAATAAAGTCAAAATGGGGCGTTACAAAATTATTATAATTTTGATTTAGAAGAATATTTGCATGATTATATTCATGTCATACCACCCTCCATACCATCTACCATGCCTCTAAATAATACTAAGACTATACAAACCCTAATTTCATGAGTTGATTCCTCATTAGTTTCCTATGCAGTGTTACTTATAACAAATGGTTTCAAGTCTTGTCTCTTTTTCTCTGGTTGGTTATCCATTTTATTAACCATTATTGGACTTATATTGCACATTTTTGGATAATTTATAAACAAATGTGGTTCATATCTCAAGTCCATCCATCATTCATATTTTTACATACATCAATTTTCCCCAGTTGCCCAACATTTTTCTACTCTAGCCCTATATCCTCATGGAGGCATTAAACATTTCATATATTTTGTTCCATATGATAATATTTATAATATATCATATTCTTTTCATCCTCATATGATATTTTTTAAGTTTCTACATCATATTGCGAGAAATATATGTGATCCACATCACCATTTTGCACCTATACAAGGAACTGATTTTGTAACACATTCTCTTGCTTTTTGTACTCTTTGGGAAATAGTATGCATGGATCTATTTTCCTATTCATATTTTTTGCATATCATAGTATTATAGCAGCAATAATAATCCATACAACTCTTCTAATTCATCATATGATGAGATACAAGGAGTCTCTCCTCTTCCTTCATGTAGATTCTACACTCTAGTGCATGATCATCATGAGTTCACAATTTATTCATCAACGAATTTCACCAGAAGCAGTTCATTCAACTCATTCAAGTCAAGATAAATACTAATTGAAGACATGTTGTTCAATTTTTGTGCCTTTTTCTTTCTTGAGGGAGGATTTTCCCCATGTGGTTTTGCATCTTTCCTCACTTTTCTGGACATAAAATAATTTTAAAGGGTGAACATAGACTTGTTGTTGGGCCCTATATGCATCCATATGCATCTATATTTCTGACATATCATTATAAATTCATACTTAAATCGGGTTTTTTGGATATTATAAACCCAATCCCTACTTAGGATAACAATATTTAATCATTATTGATTAAATTTCCTACCCACTAGCCTAGATAGTTGACATCCACTTGCACCACTTGGTCACCACTTTGTCAACACTTTTTATATATACCCTAGGAGAATATTTATCCTGATTGTGGTTAGATCCTACCCACTTTATTGACAACCATATTTACTAACTATGCCTTCTTGCATATTATGTCTTTATACTGCTTTATTCTTTATTTTCAGTGGATAAGGTAAAGCTATTCTATTAGGAAACCACTATCTTTTGTTTCCAACCCATCCTCCATGATTTTCTCTCTATATTCTAGTATTATAATTTTTTCGATCATCCATGAGAAGTCACTAATGATTTATATAATTCTTTAGGTCCTTGACTGATCAGCAAAGTGCTTTATTCACCTATGGGGGGTTATACTATTTACTAAGTCTATTGTCTGGGCTAGATGAGTTGTCTCCTACACAACTTGAATTTACCTATGAGGGATGTACTATTTATGTACACTATTATTCATCATTAATAAATGGAAGGATACACTCCAATATTCATCTCTTCTTCATGTGATTCAGTCTCTCTATATTCTCTCTATTTTCCTTGTGAATTATTGTGAGAATTATCATGTAGAAAGATATACATCTTGTGCTTCTTCTTTGCATCAAGGATCTATTACTACATGGTATGAGAGCTTAAATTTCTATAAATCCCTATGCACATGTCGTTGGATACCTAGTTCTTTTTTACCCAAAATATGTTCCTCCTAGAGATGCACTTAATGAATCAAGGTGTTTTCCTTGCAACTACTATGTTTTGGGGAAAAATCATTCTATAGAGGACATAAGAGAATTGATGCAAGATCTTCCCAAAAAAAATATTTTTGAAATAGTCAATTGCATCATTTATGATGGCTTAATAGACGTGGAAGGAAAACTATTCGCATGGGATCATATCATAGATATTGACTATATTATGTCCATGACATTCATTTACATGGTCATATTTATCCACAATGAATTTGAACAAATATCTGGTGGGGATATATCAAAAGTTAATGCATATTTTGGGAAACAATCTTGTATGGAAATAGGTTTACCTATTAAAGAGAGTAGTGTGAAAGAGAAAGGTTTTAAAGGAAGTGTTGGATTCAGAGCTGTAGATAATTATTGGTAGTTGGCATTTATAATGAGGTCAATATATGACTTTATTGATGATATATTTATTATGTGGGAGAATATTGGCATAAAAACTCAAAGTCTAAAGAAAATTAAAGCAGATGCATAGAGCGTTGGTCAAGGAGGACCTTCCATTAAGAATTTGAAATAATATATGACTATAACACCTTGGTAAGCATTGAAAAGCATGAATGATGAAACACTTATATCTACTATTTTTTCAAGTGTAAATTCAGGTGAATTATCCATGGAGAAATGTGCAATTAATTTGAAAAGTGAGTTTGTAGATTGGCTTATGTTTTAAAGTTTATTTTTGAGTTTAGTATGTTTTATTAGTTAACCATTATGTCATATTATTAGATATTATTGTAAATGTAATTTATTTTTACATCATATAGTCATACATTTTACATGAAAATACAAGAGGATATGGTTATAATGTTGGGTTAAAATAGTTGGGATGATGTCATATGAAACTATCCAAACACAAGCTCCATTAAAAATTTGAAAAAAAAATTGTAGCATACAAAAAGGTAAGCTCATTTATGATAAATTCTATTTTATTTATTTTCAAGTAATGAGTTCTATTTATTTTACTTATACTTATAAAAAAATTCAAAGATGTCAAAGAATAGTACAGTACTAGATTGTTTCAAAATTCATATTGAAAGAGAAAAAATAGAACAACAAAGAAGACAATTCCTTTCTAATGTTGAACTTGATGATACCCTTGATAATCCCGTTTGGAATGGGATCGACACTATGCAATATAAAATGATTTTTGGTGATTGTGTAAACATTGAAAATCTTGTTCCTAAAAAGGAGTACTCCCTAGTTATTACAGGTGTCCTTCATAGATACAATATCAAAAAAATTACTTATGATTGTGAACCTTATACTTATCAATTATTCAATGAAGTGGTTTCAGGATTTATGTAGGTCACAACATCACCTCTATGGAGATTTCTTGTTTTCCATTCATATGCATAAGAAGGAGAAGTTCTGACAACCTTCAAGGATAAAGAAAACTCAAGGAAGCAACTGTATTTGTAAGATATTTGTAGTGTGTTATTAAGCATTTGAATTTAGAAATTGAATTTATTTTTCTATAACTTAATTAGATTCTTATTTATTTTTGTTAAAAGCATAAGCCTAATATTTGTAGCTCAAGTAATGATCCATTTATGACTGATATTGAAAACATACATCTTGCATGTTGGACAAAAGATGAGAACTATAAATATCTTTTAATCAATGAAAAGAGTTAAGGAAAATAGGCTCAAATATTGGATTATAATGCTATGGTTAAAAAGTTGACATATGAAGAAAGGGATTTGAAAGGAGATATTGTAAACATATACCAAAAGGCACAAGTATTGATTAATTATCTCATAGATACATTTTCAAAAGAAGAATATTGGGTTTTAGATTTTTTTTCAGGATCATGTAATATTTTTTATATTGCATATAGCACTAGTGTCATTAATCTATATTCTTTAATCTATATTTTTTAAAATTATGTTTCATTGTGCTATTTAAATTTTTTTTACATGTGGTGATTAGGTACAACAATAACAAGCTCCTTTAAAAAAGGAAAAAATTGCATATCCATTGATAATGATCCACTACAGTGCAATTATATCAAGCAAAGAATGAATGCTATGAAACTTGTTCCAAATGAAATGCAGGATGTTCATTTCAAGAAATGAAAATTTAGTGAGTAACTTTTGGCAAAAAATGTCAAAAGAGCCTCAACTACCGTTAAATGGATGTCTGGAAATCATCACTTTGGGAATTTCACAGAAGTAGAAGACCCAATGGAAGAAAACAATGGGGTCCAAAAAGACAACCAAGTTATAGAAAATGTCAATTTCAATGAATATTTTTCCGTGCATGATATTCTTGATTAGTTTCATGTTGTTGAAGAAAATGTCAAAATTGGCAAGTTTTTGATAAAATATTTTAGTAATGTTTTGATTTTAATATTTTATGTTGAGAATAACTATTATTTTTTTTCATAAGTTATTTACAAACATATGGTATATTCTTTGTTGACTCTATGTGAATCATCACTTTGTGGAAAATAATGTTAAATGGTACCAATTTTACACATAAAATAACTCAAAACAAGTTAAAATGGTTTGAGATGCCTTTATTTTCTCTCTTCTTTTTAAAATTTTCCCCAAAATCCACTTATTTAAGAGAAAATTTTAAATAAAAGCCCTTTAAAATGTATATATGTTCCATTCTAAATAACTTCTAAATGCTTAAAATTTTTAAAAATGTATGTATGTTTCCATTATAACTAGGTATTAAATGTATATGTTCTGTAAAATTTGAAAAAACGTTGGTAAGTAAATTTTTTTTTTTTTTTTATGACCAAGAAGTTTCAAAATCACAAAAACATTGGCTCTAAATGAAAATTGTGCTGCCAATATACACATTTTTCAATACATATATAAAAATAACTACTAAAATTGACTCCCCAAAAAATGAGAACAAGATCAGGTTCTTGTCAAGTTATATAACTTTCCTTAATCTTTTAAATATTAACATAATATTAATTTTGAACATAACATAACGTTATAAATTTGTTTCCATAAATATAACCTTGTAACTTTATAAAATTATTGCTCTCAGTTAGTTAATTTAACAAAATTTTGAAACATGAATTTTACATTATTACTACTTCGCTAAAATCAAATGTGGTTAATAATACTCAAAGAATGATCAACCATGGTGTAATATAGTCAAACTTAGCTTAAAGTCAACAATTCCTATGCAATGGTCAACTACAGTTCAAAGTCAACATTGCTTTAAAGTTAACTATGGATTAGAATTAACCTTGCCGAAAGAATTGTCGACCATATTTTAACAAAGGTTAATCTTTCTCAAATAATGGTTGAATATGGTGTAATATAGTAAAAATTATATTAAATCAATCATTCCTATAAAATGACCAACCATGTTTCCAAGTCAACTTTTCCTAAAAGTCAATTACAAATTGAAGTCAACCATGGTTCAAAGTCACCCTTGCTTAAAACTCAACTATGGATTAAATTCCACCATTGTGAAAAGTCAACATTGCTTAAAAGTCAATTATGGATTGAAGACAACCTTGCTTAAAAGTAAACTACGCATTGAATTCAACCATGTTTTAAATTTATCCTTGCTTAAAAGTCAACCATTTATTGAATTCAACTATGGATCAAAATTAACTATGATTTAAAGTCAATGATGGTTCAATGTCAACCTTCCTTTAAAATTCAATTATGGGATGAATTCAACTATGGATTAAAGTCAACTATGGTTCAAAGGAAACTTTGCTTAAATTCCAATTATGTATTGATGTCAACAATGCATAAAATTCAACTATGGATTGAATTCAACCATTGCTCAAAGTCATTTAACTAATTTTAAAAATGTGGTTACAGATTGAAATAAAACTTAGATTGAAGGAAATTATTTCTTGAAGCCAGCCATGGATTGAAGTAATTAATTTTAGTATTATTAAAGGATTGAATTCAACCATCAAGTAAAATCAACCTTGGATTAAATACAAACTTGGATTGAAAACAACCTTGGATTCAAGTCAAACTTGGAAAGAAGTTAAGCTTCCTCAAAATATAAATATGGATTGAAGTCTAATAGGGATTGAAGTCAAGATAAGATTGAAGTCTTCCTTGTATTGAATTCACCCTTGGATTAGATTCAACCATGGATTAAATTCAATCTTGAATTAAATTGAACCTTGCATTGAATTCAATATTGCTTAAACTTGAATTATGGATTGAAGTCAACCTTGCTTAAAATCCAACTATGGATTGAAGTCAACCTTAGATTAAAGTCAACCATGGATTGAAATCATCCTTGGATTGAATTCAATCTTGCTTAAAAATAAACTATGAATTGAATTAAATATGGATTGGATTTAACCTTGGATTAGACTCAACTATGGATTGAATTCAACCTTGCTTAGAAATCAATTATAGATTGAAGTCAGCCACAGATTGAAGTTATCATTGCTTAAATGTCAAGTATGAATCGAAGCCAACCTTGCATAAAATTCAAATATAGTTTGGATTCTACCATGGTTTAATGTCAATAAACCACTTTTAAAAATGTGTTTGTTGATTGAAGTCAACCATTGTCCGAAGTCAATCTTAGGTTGGAGTCAATTATGGACTGAAGTCAACTATGGATTGAATTCGTTAATGTCAATATTATTAATGGATTGAATTCAAGTTTAACCTTTGATTGAAGTCAACCTTGAAGCCTATATTGGATTGAATTCAACCTGGTATTTAAGTTATCCATGAATTGAAATCGACCTTATATTAAAGTCAACCTTGTATTGAATTCAACCATGGATTCAAGTCAACCTTGGATTAAAGTCCAACATGGATTGAATTCAACCTTAGATTGAATTCAACCATGAATTAAATCCAACAGTCAACTATTATGACCTATGGATTGAAATCAACCATGGTTTAAAGTCAACCTTGCTTAAAATTCAACTATGGTTTGTAATCAACTATGGATTGAAGTCAAACATGGTTCAAATCCAACCTTTATTAAAATTCAATTATGGACTAAATCCAACCTTACTTAACATTTAACTATGGATTGGAGTCAACCATGATTATATGTCAATCAACCACTTTTAAAAATGTTTTTCTGGTTTCTTAATGTCACAACCCAAAAAATACCAAAACAAATAATATATAGATATGAATAACCTTATCTTAAAAGCATAATTGTATAATCATTTTAGTTTTTACACTTCAATTTTATTTTCCAATTCTAACCTATGGTTCAATTGCATGTTGGAAGGATACAAGTTTACCATTTCAAGTCATCGATCGACCAAGGTAAAGGAATCTTGTTCCTGCTAGAAGTTCTTTAGAAGTTTACATGAGAGTTAAGGTCTATGTTTAAACGAAGATTTTAAGGTTAGGGCCTAAGGATTCAATGTAAGCCCTAAGCTTGGATCATAACACAAACTTAGTATGAATTTTAATGTGTAAGCATGTGATGTTGTTTTATTTCTTAAGGGTTGTATATAAGATCTAACCCTTTCAAACCTTGTTTAGCGTTTACTTGAAATATGAATAAGGTTTCTGGATCCATGTTACAGTTTGGTTAAGGCATATATGTCGTTCCATATTTTGTATATACTATGATTCCCAAGCAATATAACCATACCATAATATTTTGACTTAAGAGTTAAAATGTTGCATGGAGGGATCAAGGTAAGGTTTTGGGAAGATAACACGTATTTAAAACCATGTGGATGGTTAAATGCTATGGTTTTAATCTTAACCCATGGCATTCTAGTTGACAACGCAACCAAGGTGGTTGATTGTTTTTTTTGTAGAGCAATAACTATGATTCAGACCTCAAATTTTGTATATGGAAGTGTGGCCCTCCATTTGTCCCTAATTTTAATGTCTGTCATTAGATGATATGTTTGGTTGCGAATTGGAAAGTGTGACATTAATTTTGTCGGTTTTTTTCATTGTTAATTGACGTTGATAGTTTATTTTCACATATTTCGATGAGGATTTCTTTATATTTCATGAGTTGTATTTACCTTATTTCGCATTGAACTAAACTGCTTGTACAAGCTATGAACTTGAAAACAAAGAGGGTTTTTTGAACAAGAATGAGAACATTTGTTAGATTGTAGAGCTGGGCTCTAAATTCATCATTTGGTTAAATGATTTCATAGACTTTTTCATACTTCATTTATGTGGAAGGTTTGGATCTGTTGCTTCTTATAGTGTATGCGATGAGAGTCCTATATTGTGTTTAGCTTCATGATGTGTGGAGTGTCCGCGAGGAGGTGTTAACACAAACAATTGCCCACATAGCTCTCTATGGTCCAAATTATAATTATGCATCATAATCCCACAATTATTCCCTCTACTTTGACCTTCACCATTAAATTCCATCAAAATTAATCCAAAAAATTATTATTCATTCCCCCATAAATACAATGAAGATGGGAATTTATTACAACATAACCCCACTCTCTCCAAAACGAACCAAAAAACTGTAAAATGAGAATGGGTCAAAAACCATGGACAAACAACATGCACAATGAAATACCATGGACCGATACCATGGGAAATAAAGTCTTTGATAATCCTATAAATACATTGTGAAGGTCTCCCTAAAAACACTTTTATACATTCCTCAACTGTTTGGTGATACGTTACACCCCTACACTTTGTGAGAACCATATTTTTACTACTCGCATACTTTTTTTGTACCATTCCACATGTATGTCGAGCTTGCTCCTCACCCTCCTTGATCCATTTTCATTTGATAACCATTAGTGGAGAATATCTAAGAACTAGATCGTGAGATCCAATGGACCGCATCCTCAAATGGTTGCACTAGAGCACTTTAAAGGTATGCCGTTATTTGTTTTTATTAGTTAGAAGAAAAATCATAAAATATTGAAAATAATTTGTATTGCTTGTTGTAAGTCAAGGTCGATACATCTCTTGCACCATAAAATATACCCTTTTATATGGCTTATATAAGGTAGGTGTTTTTTCACGTAGTAGGGGAGAAATCCCCAATACATTTTTGGTGTATCTACTCATCAAGATGATGCTCATCAAGAGCATGTGATCTATTATGTGAGTTAGAAGCTTTCTGGACCACCATTATGTTACTCCGAAAAAAATAAAATTGCCCTAGTCATTTTCATTTGGTTGTAGAAGCTATGTCATTACATTCACATGAGTCGAACTCGAGTTGTGGTCAATTTCAGCCCTATGCATTATCTCTTGAGCCACCACCTTTTCCAAGGTCGTGCGTCCAAGTGGATTGTCGTTATCCAAGAGTATGAATTGGAATTTATCACACCCAAAAGAAACAAATCTTTGGTGTTAGATACCTTGATGGTAAACTCCTGATTCGTCGTCTACCTCTCCTCCTATTACAATAAATCTCCCTGATCAATTCTTATTCATCATTTCTATGGAAGACTCATGGTATGTGGGAATCTCCTTTACTTGTGCAACCAAAAATTTGGGCCCCATTTAAGACATGAATATCATCATCACATCTGGAATAAAGCTACTTGATATATCCTTATTGGTGATGTCTTGTATCGATGTAGTGTAAACACAGTATTGCATCATTTCCTCACACATGATGAAGCCAAAAAAGTCCTGAATCATTGTCATAGTGAATCCTGTGGTTGCCACCTGCCTAGTTTGGATATGTCCCAAAATATTCACTGCATTGTTTATTTCTGTCCAACCATATTTGTCGATTTCATTCATGCAGTTAAACACTGCCGCAATTTCCAACTCTTTTCCCCAAAGGCAAGGACACCTCTCGTGCCACTACATCTGGTTGTCACATTCGGTCCCTTCCATAAGTGGGATATTGACTTCATGACATGTAACCATCGTTCTGTTGGTATCCATAAATACATAATTGTGTATGTTGATTACTTCACCAAGTGAGCTGAATCCATGCCTCCCTTCAAGTGTAAGGATAAAAAATGCGACACTATTATTTTTCAACCATGTTATCTCTTGTTTCAAGGTTCCCCTTGAATTAGTATCTAACCATGGTTCTCACATTGAAGACATTGTTTGTACAAAGCTCTCTGCTATGTTGAAATTTGAACACCAGTATTCCTCCACTTATTATCCTCGGGGAAATGGTTAACTTGAGGTTGTTAACAAGATCCTTAAAACCATGTTCTAATGAATGGTGGAGAATCACAATATCAATTGGAACCACTTTCAATTTTTTTCCCTCTCGACCTACCAGAAATCAACTAAAACCACCACCATTTTTACCCCATTCCATGTAGTCCATGGTGTGGATTCAATTCTTCCCATTGAATGCCAAATTCTTTCACTTCTCCTTTCCATCGAGCTTCTACCTGATACTTCACCATTGGAAAAACACATACTTATTCTTGTAAAAACTGACGAGGACCGTCGCTCTATTCCCCAAATGATTGAAATGGCCAATACCCACTCAAAGTCCCATCATGACTCCCACATCCACCCAGGCACCTTTAACAAGGGGGGCCAGCTTGTCCTCTCCTACAATTAATATCGTGATAAGACTAAAAATATAGAAGATCGAATCCATGTTGCATGTCCCTTATGGCCTCCATCATTGTCTCATTAAGAGGGCATATTTCCTTGCTGACTTTGATGATATCCTCTTGAAGAATCCCTGCAATGGGATCTACCTAAAGAGATTCTATGCCTAAGTCGACCACCTTGAATAACCTTGTATCATAGTTTTTCTTGTTTTTTTTGCATCATTTTTACCATGGGTCTCATAGTTTGTTTCCTTGGTTGTTCCAAATGGATCCTACCTTTCCTTCCTATGTTGGTTTCGTTGATGGCATAAGAAGATGGTCTCCTAATCTCTCCTTTGCTACGTGGGTCATTTATTCCCCATCACATGAGTTGATACATATCGACGGAATGTGTGCTGGCATTGAAACCAACAACCATGATCAGTACGATGGTGTCATTGGTCTCCTAATTGTTTCCCTTCACTTGGGTATTCGCTACCTTGATGTCTTCTTAGACTCCCATCTACTTGTCAGGCTATTGAATAACTACTACTGGGTATGAGATCCTTGCCTCTTTAGAAAGTTCCTGGGCACTAGAAAATTTGTTAGACATTTCGAATCCATTTCATTCATGCATGCTCCTAGAAGTCTCAATAGTGTAGCAGACCAAATTTCTAATGATGTTCTAGAGCGGCACATCAATAATCACATATAGGAAATAAACTGCATCATGCATCATCATATAGGAATTCATACATATGTTATATACATCATATAGGCATCATCATCATCATAAAAGAGACTCATAAAACACATAAAAATGCAAAAATGTGCATCCAGGTGCATCCATATCATAATATCATGATCAGTACAAAATGAGAAGCCCTGTAGGATTTCTCGTCATCCATATTGTTGTCACCAAATAAGGTCCAGCAAAAATTTGTTTGCATTCCACCAGAACATGTATAGAAGGACCTTGATCTTTGCTAGGGAATTCCCCCTAGTATTTTTTGTAATAAATTGTTTCCCCTAGAGTTTGCACTCTTGTCACTATTTGTGCCTAATCTTCCAAAATTCTGTGAAATTGGCCAGGTGACCTGCTATCAAACCTTGATCTCAACATTTGTTCAATAACATCTTTCCTCCTTCCTAAATAATAGTTTTTATTTAAAAATAAAATTATTGAATAATAGTTTTCATGAAAATGTGAAATTATTATTTTCTTTTAAAAAGTTAAAATTATTATTTAATGACTTGTCTTACCATCTCTTATGACTTTTTATCCATAATCCTTTTCATGATCACGTGGCCATTAAAGTAAATTAAAGTTTGTCATTTAAAAAAATAATGGTCTCTTGTCCATTCCCATTTCCATATCATGGTTTCTACTTACCATTGCAATAACCACCACAAAGCTAAGTGATCATCAAGTAAATGCCCAGGTCCAAGTTTCGAGTCTTTGCAAAGATTCCAGGAACATCACAACTTTAGATATCTCTGTGTAGGGAAATGGTGGAATGGACTCATTTAGCGAAATGCACATTTTTAAGGTAGAGGATTGAAGAAAGGCTTGTTTCTTTATTAATGGAAAGCAAAGAGTACTCAGAAGCTTTGACACTCATTTATGGTCTAGTTAAAGAATTTAGGAGGTTGGATGATAAACTGCTTCTTGTTGATTTTACTTTAGTGAAGTGTAAACTTTAGTTTTCTTTGAGAAATATTCCAAAGGCTAAGGCTTCCATAACTACATCCAGAACAACTGCTAATGTGATATATGTTCCCCCTGCTCAACATGGGAGTAGAGTGGAATTATTCATGTTGAGAAGAAAGATTATAAAACAACGTTTAGCTATGTTTTGAGGCATTTGAGTATTTTAATGCTCTTGAGGATCCTCGTGCAGTGTTTAGTTTGAATTATATGCTTCTCTGCTAGATCATGGTTAACCAATCAGATGACATTGCAAGGATTATTTATTCAAAGGCAGGTATGTTGTACATGGGAGTAGAGTTAGATGCCATCAAGTTTGTTCCAAATGCACACTCAAAATTATCTTTTAAGTATTTTGAAGTTGCACTAAAAACATACGAGGCATAACTAGAGGAGGACCGCAAATCTTCACAAGGAACCAAAAGAACCGCAAATGGAGGCCACGCATCATACATGGGAGTATATATACAGGTGCCATTGAAAGACTACTAAATTTTTATGTATCATCTCTTGGTATCTTTTATGCCAAGAAGCATTTAATGCCAGAGTATCTGGAATAAGAGGATCGGATCCACTCTCTAGAAATACAACTAGCAGTTAATGGGACATATCAATATTATAAAGGAAAAAAATCAACAGTTGAGAATTAGAAAGAACATCAATCAAATCATTACATATTTCCATATGGTCAGTGAGCAGGTGGGAATTAAAAGGTCAATAAAAATCCATATTCTTAGGCATTCAACCAGCGAATGAGGGATCAACTAGAAGTTAAACAGAGTCTTTACATATCTTTTGTAATTAAAATTTAAAAGTTATGCAATAGCTTATTGAGGATTTTTTCTCTTATAAATATGGTAATCTATAATGTAGTATGAGGGGGGAGGTTCCAACCACGAGGCTGTGTGTTGTATTTTAAGAGTTGAGTATTAGTCTATGTTTCTTTCATCTTGTTAGTATATTTTGGAAATGTATGGAATATGAGAAATCCTTTATGATCCTGTTTTACTTCTTTTTATGCAAATGGTGTTCATGTATGTAGTAACTCTTATGATGGATAGTGTCTCTATCCTAGTTCCTTATTGCAGATACCAATGTTTGTAATTATTTTTGCATAATTTTTTTTGTTTGAAGAATGTTTATTAGTTATATGATCAAATGCTTATGGTTACATAACTTATTGTTTAGCTAATTCATATATTGCTACTGTCTGTAGACACATGTTTTTATATCATTTGTTTTTACCTTTTTATTTGATATGCTTATAGATCTGTGTTTTAGGCTTAATCATTCATCCACCCTTTTAATTTCCTCTTCTGTTATTAAAAACCAAACCCATTCATATTTTATCCAAGCCTTAGATATTAAGATGTGTTAATATTTGCTATCTTGCAGTCGAGGGTTAACTTTAGCACTTACATATTTTGGCGACCATACTTGGGAATGAAGGAGAGAAGATATCTTCCCTGGAAAGAATAACTCTGAAGAGATCTAGTGCTTCAAGGTGAACAAGTAATAGGAATATGCAAATGAATCCAATTATTGACCCAAAAAACTCCATGGTTAAAGAATATACAATCTATGATTTATGAGCAACTCCATTGCCTCCATAATGGTGAATTCCATTGCTGATTCACTTGCTTCGTCAATCAAGATAGCATATTTCATGCCTAACGTTTCTTTTCTTAAAAAAACTGAAAGAATGGATAGGTATGTATTCTAATGATGAATGGGACAAAGATTTATCTTCTTATTTAGATTCTTATAACATATTTAGTGAAGAGGATAATTTTGAATTTTTGAAGAATCTTCTAAAAGAACTTGAGTTAGAATATGAAAGTTCGTTGTCAAAAAAGGTTTCTCAAGATGTTAATATTGGTGGGATGCATGAAAAGATAGTCCTGCATAAATAATATTTTAACAGGGTCGATTCTTCTCCTCTTGAGAGTAATGAACATATGCTGCAAATTTCTGATTTTCAATGAGATCTTGTTGTTCCAAAAGTTGTTGAAGGATTCCCTGTCGAATCAAACTATCCACAGATCCAAAAGGATGATTTAAAAGATAAATTTGTTGATCATGAGATTGTGGAGGAATTTTTAAATATTTCTGTTGTTCCAAACATTTTTGAAGAGACAAGAGAATTCTCTTCATGATGTTTTTTACCGTGAAACAATTAAGGATATTTTTCAAGTTAACAAAGAAAAAGATCATTTTGATACCTTCACAGATCAACCAAAGTATGATGAAAATACAGATGATTTAGGAGATCAACATTTTTATTCAACATAATTTTTTAGCACCAAACCTATGTATGACAATTATGAAGACAACGAGAGGTATGCCGCTAAGTTATTGGATATGTCCACAATGTGTATTTTTGACCCACAACTTTCAGAAAATAGAAAGCTTGCATCCATCATTATTGAACCTGAATTTGGAGAAGATATTAAGCAAACTATAAATGTCAGTGAAATGATCCTGCAGCAATGTTTAGATTTGTAGACAATTGAAAATGGCATTCGTCATAAGGGAGAAATTACATAGAGACCATCTAATATCCAACTCAAACAACAACAACAAGAGGTATTTCTTTCTGGATTTTATAAATCTAGTGCTGATTATATGGAGTATTTAAGCAATTCAAATGTCAAATCATTCTTTTTGAATGAAGGTTGTATTTGCTGTTCTTTTGAACTACACTTTTCTTTATCATGGATTCCTCCATTTTTTCAACTCGGATCAAGAATTTTACCATTTATTCAATTTCTTGTATGGATTCATTGGAAGCATGATTTCACTTCATCAAGTAGAAGCACAATTTATTAGAGTAGGGGTGTGTATAAATAAACTTTCCATGCAAGCATTTGGTTTTCGATTTAAGTGCATCCTCTACTTAGAATTTAGTTTATAGTGTGAATAGTTTTCAATTCTCAATAAACAATAGTTGTGCTCTCAAGGATTGAAACGTTTATAGATTGTAGTATATGGTTGTTCTTTAGTCTCCTAGGAAGATGGATTTGTAATTTGGATAATCATGGTACAACTTACATGTTTGGAATGAGGTAATGACTCTATATCCCAGAGGAGCACCGGTATTTCTTATTGTCAATTGCAGAGATTTGGTAGAAATTTGAATGAATTCAAGCCAATGGACTATGAATAATAGAAAAATGGTGGAAATTTTGCAGGTTCAGGTTGCATAGATGAATAGAAAGAAGGAAAAGGGTATGCTTGTTCTTGGCAACTCACAGGGAGTGTGCCATCCCCAGACGGAAACAAATGTTGTCACCAGATATGCTCCAACAATTTTTTTTTGCATTCCTCCAACACATATGTAGAGAAGGACCTTGATATTTTCTAGGGAATTCCCACTAGTATTTTTGTAAAAAAAAATTCCCCTAGAGTCTACGCTCTTGTCACTATCTGTGCCTAATATTCTGAAATTCCATCAAATTGGTAAGGTTACTTGCTATCAAACCTTGATCTCAAGAGTTGTTGAATAACCATAGTAGTTATTTAAAAAAATTATATTGATTAATGGTTTTAACGAAAATGTGAAATTATTATTTTATTTTAAAAGTTAAAATTATTATTTAATGACTTGTAATACCATCTCTTATGAATTTTTATCCATAATAACGTGGCCATTAAAGGAAATCAAAGATTGTCATTTAAAAAAATAATGGTATCTTGTCCATTCCCATTTCCATATCATGGTTTCCACTTACCATCACAATAACCACCACAAAGCTAAGTGATCATCAAGTAAATGACCAGGTCCAAGTTTTTAGTCTTTGCAAAGATCCTGGGAACATCACAACTTCAGATATCTCTATGTAGGGAAATGGTGGAATGGACCCATTTTGAGAAACACACATTTTTAAGGAAGATGATTGAAGCAAGGCTTGTTGCTTTATTAATGGAAAGAAAAGAGTACTTGAAATATTTGACACTCATTTATGCTCTAGTTAAAGAAGTTAGGAAGTGGGATGATAAACTGCTTCTTGTTGATATTGATTTATTGGAGTGTAAACTTTACTTTTATTTGAGAAATATTCCAAAGGCTATAGCTTCCCTAAATGCAGCCAAAACAACTGCTAATGCAATATATTTCCCCCCTTCTCAACAGGGCACTATTGATCTCTAGATTGGAATTCTTCATGCTACGAAAAAAGGATTATAAAAAAACGTTTAGCCACTTTTTGAGGAATTTGAGGCTTTTAATGCTCTTGAGAATCATCATGCAGTGTTCATTTTGAATTATATGATTCTTTGTAAGATCATGGTTAACCAATAAGATGACATTACAAGGATTATTTCTTTAAAGGCATGGCTGATGTACATGATATTTGAGTTAGATGCATTGAAGGATGTTGCAGATGCACACTCAAAATGATATTTTAAGGAGTTTGAAGTTCCACTAAAAACATACCAGGAACAACTAGAGGAAGACCCCAAATCCTCCCAAAAAAAACAAAGGAGTTGGAAATGATAAGAAGGATGTCACTCATCATACATGGGAGTATACATACGAGTCAAATTGAAAGATTGCTAAATTGTTATGTATCATCTCTTGGTATTTTTTATGCTAAGAAGCATTTAGTTCCATAGTATCCAGAATCAGAGGATTAGATCCACTTCTCTAGGAATACAAGGAGCAGTTAATGGGACATCTCAATATTATAATTCTAAAAATCAATAGTTGAGATTTAGAAAGAACATCAATTGAATCATTCCAGATTTCGAGGTGGTTAGTAAGAAGGTGGTAATTAAAAGGTCAATAACAAAAGGCTATATTCTTAGGAATTCAACCAGTGAATGAGGGATCAACTGGTAGTTAAACATAGTCTTTCCATATCTTTTGTAATTAAAATTTAAAACCTATACAATATCTTATTTAGTAGTTTTTCTCTTATAAATATGGTAATCTGTAATGTATTATGAGGAGGGGAGGTTCCAGCTAGGAGGTTGTGTGTTGTACTGTAAGGGTTGAGTATCAGTCTGTGTTTCTTTCATCCTATTAGTATATTTTTTGAAATTTATGGAGGATGAGAAATCCTTTATGAGCCTTTTTTACTTCTTTTCATGCAAATGTTGTTCATGTTTGTAGTAACTCTTATGATGGATAGTGTCTCTATCCTAGTTTCTTATTGCAGATACCAATGTTTGTAATTCTTTTTGTAGAATGTTTTTTTGGTTTGAAGAATGTTTATTAGTTATATGATCAACTGTTTATGTTTACATAACTTATTGTTCATTTGGTTCAAACACATTAGAGGAATTTTGAGGTATAAAATGTATAAAATGGGCCTCCTTAGGGAAATGATAAAATAACAGTTAAAATAATAAAATAATAGTTAAAATAACAAAATAATATTTATTAATTTTAGAGGAAGAAAGAAAAAACTACTTTTTGTGTTCGTATTTTTGAAATATCTCCGTGTGTTTTTACTCAAATTTAGATCAGGAGAGCTCGTTGGATGCGAAATTTGATTTTGCATCCAACGCATACCCACACTACATACTTTTGATAGACGACTCTACCCCAAAAACAAGAAATACTTGAAAAAATGTGATGATGATGTCATCATCACATGTTTTAATTTCTTGTTTTTGGGGTAGCGAGGTCTATCAAAAGTATGATGTGTGGGGACTCATTGGATGCATAATCAAATTCCACATCCAACGAGCTCTCCCAAACGAAATTTGAGTAAAAACACATGGAGATATGTCGAAAATATGAACAAAAAAAGTAGTTTTTTTTATGACAAATATGTCAATTCAACCATTATGGTTTACTCATTTTACTGAAATTCTATTGGTTCTTGAATTCCAACTCACAAGAACTTATTGTTGGCACATTTTTTTATAAGGCCCATTTTAGACCCCAAATTTCCTCTAATGTTTTTACTATCTGTAGACACATGTTTTTATATCATCCTTGTTTACCTTTTTCTTTCATATGCCTATAGGTTAATGGTTTAGGCTTAATCGTTCATCGACCCTTTTAATTTCCTATTATGTTATTAAAAACCAAAACCATTCAGGTTTTATCCAATCCTTAGATCTTAAGATGTGTTAAGCTTGGCTCTCTTGCAGTTAAAGGTTAACTTTAGCACTAACAGATATCATACAAAAATTACCCATGCTCAAATGCATTGGGGGTAGCACCACGTTCTGCTATTATGAGTCATCCTCCTCTGACTTTTTTTCCTTATCGATATCCTCCTCCTCATCTGATCTCCTCCTCCATAGGCACATATCCTCGTTTCACTGCTCTAACATACTTAGCAACCACCATGATCCTCCTTATCATAGATATCAACTCAAGAGGGGGTCGGTATCAAATGGTGATTAGATCGTCATCTAGGTACTCCCATTTATCATCGATGACTCCCTTTAGTTGCCTCTCCATGTATAGCCATAGTGATTCTAACCTATCACTCTATCACCTCCTCTTCCCATGAGAGGGTGGATCTAAACCCTCCATTCTAGCCCTTTATCGTTGGTATCACACTAGAGAATGGTGTCGCACATATTCACATGCACACAAGTATGGTGTTACTATATATCGCATGTATCATCTAGATATCATTATGATAGTAAACTATTTATTATTGAAACTACAAAAATTCATGTATACATACCATCTGGTCCCCATACCTATACAGGAGGTTGCGGAATATCTAGATCTCCCTGGTAGTCCATACGAGCATATGGATAATCCTCAATGAGGATAGGAAGTTGTTGCCACTATGAAAATAGATCTCGGGTGCAGAAATGGCCTACTAGACCACCTCCTTATTGGATCATCATCTCGCACCACCAACTCAAATGAGGCTCTCGTTGTCCTCGATTGCCTTTATTTTCATGCCGTTAGGAAATTTGAACCCCTACTATATTATCATGTTCATGAGCCATCCGCTCCATCCATACTAAAAAATTTGTGTTATTTTACCACCATTCACCATCCTGCAAGGAGGCCCCACCAGTGTCCCACTGTTATGTTATCCCCATCAACCATGATCCCAACATCACATCTTTTGGCACATTGAACACTTCCTCCTTTCTTGATTGACCATTATGAAGTTTTTGTTAATCTCTTTTCTAACTCCTTAAAGAATAAAAATATTGTCGAGCACACTTTCTTCCTTTCACGCTCGTTAAAGTATTTGAAATGGAGTCTATGTGATATCGTTTATCCCCTTTTTTGGACTATGTATACTAACTAAATAAAATGACCACCCTAGCACCTTCCATCTAGGAACGTTTCCCTTTGTATCATTTTATACTTTTTGGAGATGGGGACCATACATTATGAAAAATCTCACTTACAGGTTGTATATAAATTCTTTTGATCTCTCTCATAAAAAAAAGATCATCGAGAAAATTTGTTTTTTTTCATGCTTGTAAAAGTATTTGAATGGCCATCCAATCAGTATAGGCTTAACCTTTTTTGTCCTGGTTGGGATACCTACGAAAAATAAGTCTTTCTTCATGTTTCAGCTAGGAGAGTTCTCCTTTGAACACTTTTATCATTTTCGAGCTTAGGAGACTATTGTACAAAAATGAGATTCATTGGAGTCTTCTTCATGTTTCCATACTCTCTAAACATTAAAACACCATCGAGCATTTATCATCTTGAGCTCGAAAAAAATCCATGAGACAATATGATATTGAGCATAATTCTATCCATGCTTCGAGATCCTTAAAATTTTAAGAAGGCCCAAATGGTGCCTCTCGGTGCCCACACATATTACATATAGTCTCATATTATGGAAAAATTTCCTGCATTGGGTCACCTTTATTCAGTGTAATATGGGATGAGTCTCCCTTGGTTCACCTGGATATCACTTTTCCAGTACCTTCCCCAAGTATCTCCCATTGCAGTTATCTCCCTAGTTACACAACTATGATTCCCTCCCCATGAGTCAATGTCATTTGGTTCCAATTCAACCCTTTTGTTGTACTCTAACCAAAGAAAGTTTGATTCCCCCGTACTCCCCTTCCCCTACTCCCCATTTAGTGAACCAAACCCATTATTATACCACATCTATGGTTGTCCCCCTCGTGTGTTTATCAAGGAAAACTCATTGCCTTGGTAGTTGCATGTATCCCTCTATCGACGTCAACACATATATTCTTTAGGATATACCCAAAGTTCTATGTATCTTGGTTTAATCCACCTCATTTTTGAGTTCCTTGGACTACTTGAGAGGATTCATTTTTTCCTTTTGGGTTAGTTGTGTGTCATATGCTTGATTTCAACTACATTATCGCACCATTGAGATTCGTACAGGGTAGTGGTTTCTTCATTATTTTGTCGAAGACCCCAGTAGTCACCCGAATATATGATATTTGTAATGATATAAAGTATGATATACATATCATATCACTAATACTACTGCAAAATTAAATAAAAAATTCTGATATGAATTTGCAGACACTCAGTAACTTTCATACAAGGAAACTAAGGGTGTTTTGTTGGGAAATTTGTATGCAAGGGAGAAGGAAAGGGGGAGAAATGAAGGTAAGTTTCAGAATATTTAATTCATCTTCGCTAACACATTTATATTAGGGACCATTCCATTTTTAGAATCCACTATGCGTAAACGTAATCCCCCGCTTCTGGGTCACCCAACCGTGCAACTAGGAAAACTTATTAAGTCCTTTCAACCAGGGGATTTGGGAAAGGAAGCGATACATTTTATTAAATTTATATAGCATAAAATAATGTTTTGGGAATTTTGGAATGATTCTGGAGCAGTTTAGGGAGTTTATGAGTGAATTGGAGATTTTAGGCAATTTTGTCTTAGTGAAGTCCCGCTCAATGGAGGCTACCAAAACAGTGTATGAACTCAACCAATTTTTGATATGAGGGTATGTATGTATATATGGGTCATTCAGGGATATAGAGAAACTTTCATAACCTAAATTGAATGTAGAAATATCATATAATTGCAGAAACAGTGAGACTGGTTAATTTTAACTAGTCATCTAGCTAGGGTGCTTAATATAGCATGAAATTCATAGCAGAATGACTTAATTCCATAAAATTAATTTTAGCATGGAATAATACAGCTTCAGTTAACATATTATACCTTTCAAGCTGATTCCCATGGCCCTTTCTCACTCATTATTACACTAAATTGATCAAATTCCCCATTTTAATCACAATTTATGCTTATACATGGGAAAACTTAATATGTAGCTTAATGTAAAGCATGATTGCAATATGACAGAGATAAATAAAATTATTTATAAGATGATACACATTAAAGGAAGTTTAATTACTGAACACACCATGAGAGGATTCAAAACAGTGGGCAAGAGGCCCAAACACTTATCAACAAGAGGGATGGGATCATAAGTGAAGCTTGGGCTTCACTGGAGCTTGAATTTTATAAATATGATGGCTGAAAAATATTTCTGGTATGATATCACTTGCTGAACATTATGCGCTCCACAGCTATAATGAGAAAGGAATGGGAATGGAGGAGTGGGGAAGGAAAGATTTGGGGCTCATATCCCAAATATTTGAGGTACATCACTTGGAATACTATACACACATAAGCATGAATCAATTAATTCATTAAACAAACTAGTAAATGGAGCTCAAATTCTCCTTTAATAAATATCTAGGTGACCTACTTAGCAAGTAGAGGCAATATGTGACCCGTGAGAGAAAGCCATCCACCTAGATCCCTAACCCTATCCAAGTCATGCACCCTCCTTGATAAAATTGGAATGTAGGGTCCATGCAGATATGTTTCCTTGTACAAATCATCCATATGGCTTAGCAACTATGCCCTCCTTAGTCATAAGTTGTTTCTTTTCCTTGACAACTTTTATGATTTTCCCTGCTTTTGAGACTGACTCTCCAAAAAGAAACCACGCCCTCCTTAGTCAAAAGTTTCCTACTTTTCCTATGATAACTTTTTGAGTATCCAAGAGGAAATCATGCCATCCTTGTCTAATGTTTCCTTCTTTTATCTTTGACTAATTTTCTTTGGATTTGGGGAACTTTCCTTTTTTCTCGTTGGCTTCTTTTGTCATAGCGTTTTCAATTCTTTCACATTGGCAAGTTGACTTTCCCAAATTTCCTCCATGACATGGAAAGCTCATTTCCACATCATTAAATTACAGAATAAATAATAATGATAAATAAAAATTAAATGCATGCTTCAATAATGTTTATTTAGAAAAATTTCTCTAGGCAACTTAATTAGTTCCACTTAGTCCCCCTAGGTGTTTAGCATGGTACACACTTTTGTTGGAAAATTAAGTGGAGACATGACAACATTGTTGAGTCTATTTGGGACCCATCTAGTTTCATGTTCCTTGTGATATTCGGGCTATGTTGGTGATAGTGTTTGGAATCCCCTCAGTGTCATGATTCCATATATATCCAATATTAGATGTAGTTTATTGTACCTCGGATATTTTGACTCTCAGTCATTGAGTCCATACAGTTGTGTACTCCTTTAGATTCAACAGAGAATCAGTTATTGTGATAATGCATTCCAAGAGAATGTCATTATTTCTATGTACCAATTCTTTGGATCTATATTTGTATTTAGCTGAGTCCCATTGAGGCCACCATTATGTATTTCCATTTATATTTATTTATTGGATCTTGTTGATTGAGACTTGATACCCATTTGTATATTGAAATGTTGATACGATCATGGGTATTCCCTTCTTATCCATATATATGTCTCATATTATATTTACATCATCCATTTTTGAGAAATAATACAGATCCAAATCCATTGCATTTCGAATGAGGAGACTCCTCTCCTCTGTGGTCCTCTCTAGTTTCTCCATCATTGTCACCATTTATCCCTTGATCCTATGATGTTTGTCAGCCATATGATGATCTCCTACCCTCACACATTAGGGGGAAATCTATTAACAACAAAAAATTTCCACATAGCTCTCTATGGTCCAAACCATAATTATACATCATAATCGCACTAGTATTCTCTCTATTTTGAACTTCACAATTATATTCCACCAAAATTGGTCCAAAACATTATTATTCCTTCCCCCATAAATACAGGGAATATAAGCATTTATTGTAACATAACCCCACTCTCTCCAAAAAGGACCAAAAAATCCTGAAATGAGAATCAGTAAAAAACCATAGACAAATACCGTCACAATTAAATACCATGTCCAATAAAGTCTTGTATCATCCTATAAATACATTGTGAAGGTCTCCCCAAAAACAATTTTATTCATTCTTGAACTATTTGGTGATGCCTTACATACCTACACTTTGTGAGAACCATTTTTTCAATACTCACATACTTTTTCCACACCATTCCATGTGTATGTGGAGCTTTCTCCTTACCCTCCTTGATCTATTTCCCTTTGACAACCATTGGTGGAAATGCCATGTCCCCAATTAAATAATTTCCAAATAAGACTATTTCCAAATAATGTTTCAGCAATGTGCCACTTTCCTAGGTTGAGATGGAGACATAAATTTTGTAATAAGGGGATATGGGACGAAAAATAACTTTAGTTTACCATATTCACATTTAAATGGGTCACATAAATGATAAATGCTAATAAAATAAGGTGCCATAGATTCATGAAGACACATGGGTTCTCTGAGTTTTATGATTTTGTGACAGCCATATATGATATGTTACTCTGTATTTTCATGTCCATATTCTCTGTGGGTCGAAATCCAATAAATTCAAATATGAGACTCTTGCAATTCCATGCTACTAATTCACTAGTTTTCATGTATTTAACTCTCGTACTGAATGAGTTGCATACCAGACTTGTATGAAGGGATTTATATGGTGTTTAATCATTTCAAGGAATCAATTTTTATTATTTATATTTTCCCTATATGTCACATTATTATTTGGACCTTTAACTCTACCTTTTATATGTCAAAATCGAGCTAGTTATGCAATTTCCCCATAAGCAATTTCAATGAAAGTTATCAAACAAATGTGGAACTCTATAACCATTTTGAACAACTAATAAACATGTGCAATTTAATTCCAAGACAAATTTTGGATCCTCGTACATTATTTGGGAATCCCAGTTGGCCGAACACCCTAGGGGGGATTTCATCAAAATTTCCTAGTAATTTTTGGACTTTTTTCCATCATCCCCAAACAAGGTTGTAGAGGTAAAAATCCTGATACAAAGTTTCCATATAACATATTTAGATTTTTTAATATTCACCATACCCTTACATTTCAAAGTAAATACCATTTGGTGAAGTTGGAACCCTCTAGAGTCATGACTAGTTAAGAGCAAAATTTTCCCAATCAAAATTCCACAAAAGGGAAATTATAGTGGTATCAAAGAATAGTATTATAACCTATTTAATTTATGGATTATAAGGATTAATTTAAAAAAATCATCAATTCATATGTTGATGATACAGCCAAGCAACTCATGCAAGGATTCGAATTGATGGCTAGCCAACTTAGGGGTAAGCTGGAAGCAGGGGGTAGTAGAAATTTACATGATGGAGAGACACATAAGACCATTAATTTTGAATAATTTTTTGATTTTTTGAATGTATATATTCACAATAAAGAAAATTTGAATTCATTAATAGACAATCATCCATCCACAAGTTTCGAGGAGCATGAAATGAGAAAAAATCATCCTACTTGTGAAAAAAATCCTAAATAAACCATTAAAGGAAGAAACAGATAATGATGAAGTGGGGCATCAATTAACTCAAGGATATTTTAGAGAAGAACATAAAGAGGAAACTGAATACAATCACAAAATCCCTACTGATGGGGTTGTGAAAATCAAAGAGAAGCTATTGATGGATCATTGAACTATGAAAGAGTACCTACTGATGGGTGCTCACAACTCTATGTTGGTGGCATAGAGATCAGATTTGAAAATGTTTCTGCAACACAAATTTATCATAATCATGAATATGAATACCTTGTGATAGATAATGAATAGCCAAGATCAACTTCCCATCACCACTTGAGCTTCAAGAAGTTGTCCAAATCAAGAAGAAAGAAGAAGAGGAGGTTTTCTCCAATGAAACATCCTTCATTGAAGGGTGTTTGAAGATGAGTGAAAGGAATATCCATGAGGCCCTTAGCATACTCAATGACACTAAATCATTGGTGTCAAATTCTTGTTGGAAAGTTTTTTCATTGGAGGAGCCATCCTTCCTTGAATACATGGAGAAGATTCAAAGAGAAATTTGCAACATCGAAGGTAATTTCATGTCTTTGATTTTTATAGAAACAATTTGGTTGAGATTAATGAATGGTTACATGAAGCATACTTGCATAATAATGAGGATATTCATAATATCAAAATTCAAAATGAGGAACTTCTTGATAGGTTGCAAGATAGTTGTTCTTACTCCTATGTTTCACATTGTCTTATGGTATATTGCTCGGAGGATTCTCATGACATGATGGATCGTGAGAAAAATGAAAAAATACAGGTTCTTGATGTGTTTGAAGATTATATTGATGTGATACAATAACTTTTTTTGGTGGAAGAGGAACTTGAGTTGCCTCTTGAAAATTGTTACACACTTTTTTAAGAAGTACATGATTCCACCACCTTGGAACCAACCCATGAGGAAAGTTTTTAATTTTGAAGGTAGGTTATTAATCCTACCCCTATGTATCCTTCACATGATGAAAATTTTTCACTTCCTCATAATTTGGGTGAGTTGGTTCTTTCTCCTACAGCCTACACTTCAAAATTTTGCAGCATTCATCCTAATGTAGTATGGGTGAAAGTTTTCATTTTTATGGCACCATAAGGAGAGTATGGAATTTTTTTTCTCTCCTTTTGATGATGACATGATTAGAGAATCATATTCTTTAAATTTTCAGAATAATCCCTTGTTACATGATTATTATACACATCTATATGGATGCACCTATGGTATTCACTTGAGTCACTTGGAGACTTATGATTTTTGTTGCTCCTTTCCTAGGTCATTTGATGTTGGAGGAACTTCATCCCACACTTGGATGAATATATATATGATTGAAGAACATTATTCTATCCAAAAACATCCTTTGTTACATTATGATGATATACATATTCATGGGTCTATTGATGAGACTCTTTGATCCACTTGAAGTCTTCATATTTTCTTTGCTCCTTATTTGGTTCAGATTTTGGTTGAGGTTCTTCATCCACTTCTTGGATGAAAGAACACATGGATGATTATTATTTTGATTAATCTTACATTATTTTATAGAATAATTATATGAAATGGGATCCTCACCTATTTCATTGGGGAAGATCTGATATAATACTTGATGTGTGTGTCTATGGGCCAGATGATGATCTACTTACTTCAATGTACAAACACTTTCATGATTCTTTGATGAGGTACCTTCTTGATGTACATCTGTATGATGTTGTTATGTACTTTCATTATATATATTTTTTACTAATTATGTTTGGAAGGGTACAATACATGCAATGCGATCCTTTCATTCCTTGGTTTCATCTCACTTGGAGTAGCAGTTCGATTGTTGGTTTGAGAAAGCAAACAAACCTTCAGTTGTTTGAGTTTAACTTTGCATAGCAGTGTTCCAGTTTCCTGTGTGTGAGACCTTTCGAGAGATAAATTCAATTCTCACATTCTTGTTGTTCATGGAATTTCAGTATAGAAATTTCACACCATGCATGTTTCAGGATCATATGGGACCCTGGAATAATTTTTGGTCTCATTGGTTTCAATTTTGGGGACAACAAGAAACATTGGAGATTTAGTCACCACTTGAGAAGATAATTGTAATCAGAGTAGTGGAGCAGCAAGAATGGTGGTTCCTCTCTGAATTTTTCTTGGAATATTAATAAACTCAAAGTTTGGTAAATCAATGCCAACTTCAAAGAATTATACAAAAGCAATAAGGGGTAGGGGTGAAAGTTCAGAAAATATTTCCAAAATATGGAGTTAAAGATTATTGTGCAAATTTGGTTTTTATGTATTTGATTAATTTTTATGTATTTGTAACTTCAAAATGTATTCACTTATTTATTTCATATATTGTATTTGATTAGTCCCCGATGTTCCTATCAGGAGAATCAATAATGTAAAAAAATCATGTAAGTCATAGAGGTTAACCCTCCTTGTTGATCAGGGTTTAAAGTCCCCACATTTGAGGGAAACTAGGGTTATTAGACTCTCCTAGAGAAGTCAGACATGGTAATTTATTGTCAAGATGGAAACTAGTATAAATAGAGAGTGAGCCTCTCTATTTAAAACACAGTCACTCACACTCAGTTGTAGCGCATGAGTGAGAGAGAAGGAGTTGGGATAAGAGAGAGAACAACTGGTGGAGATCATTTTTTTGTCTTTGGGTTTTACTGATTCCATTGGTGCTTATTCTATCTCTGAGGAAGTTGCAGGGTTTTCTCCTCTATGGTTTCCTCGAGGAAAATCTTTGTGCCTATTGTTTGTTGTGATTGATTGTTATGCATGTTATTCTCTCAAATAAGATCCTAAGATAATACTGTCTAATTTATAAAAATCTAACATGGTATCAAAGCTAACCTAAGAATAAGACATTGTGCAGCTATGAAAGCTAGGGCTTCTTAATTTTTGGGTCTCTCTCCATAATCCATCAGAAAAAGGAGGCTATGAATAATCTCCATTGAAGGGTCCATCTTTCTGTCGAAGCAGAATATGATTCTGAGCACTTTTAGTTTTTGACCTACCACTGCATCAAGAAATTAGGGATTTTCACTTTATAGAAATAATAGATCAATTATATTAGCAATGATGCTAATAAGAAGCGCAGGAAATAGATCTTACTACTAAGAATTCTCACAAGCATACATAGGAAAAAATGAGAGAAGGAAAGAGACTGAATCACATGAATGAAGAGATGAATATTGGTGTGTATCCTTCCATTAAATAATGATGAATAATAGTGTACATAAATAGTACATCCCTCATAGGAAAATATAATTGTATGGAAACAACTCATAAAGATCAAAAAGGATGACTTACCAAAATATAGCAAACCCCCATAGGTGGCTAAAGAACTTCCCAAATCTATTGAGGACTTCACAAGTTGGAAAATGCATGAGTGAGTTGTCAAGGATATGGAAAAAAAATTCTAATCCTAGAAAATGGATAAAAACTAATGGAGGATGGGTTGGAAACAAAAGCTCCCAGTTTCCTAGTTGACTAGCTTTTATCTTATCCATAGAAAAGTAGAAAAAGCAGAATAAAGCAGAATCTATTGTAAAGTCCTGTATACTAATTTTGGATGGTCAAAAGGTGGTCAATATCAACCCAAAATAGGAAATAAATAATTCTTAAGTTATAGATGGCATGTATTGACTTTAAGGTGCAAGTGGATGCCAACTAATTAAGCTAGTGGGTGAATAATTAATCAAATAATGATTAATTATTTTATCCTAAGTTGTGAGTGAGTTTAATATATTCCAAAACCCCCATATAATTCTGAATTTATGATGGTATGAAAAAAAATATGGATGCATATGGATGCATATAGGGCCCAACAACAAGGCTATGGTCACCCTTTAACAATTATTATGTCCAGAAAAGTGAGGAAAGAGGCAAAACCACATAGGGAAAATCCTCCCTCAAGATAGGACAAGGCACAAAATTTGAAATATGTCTTCAACATATATTCATCTTCACTTTAATGAGCTGACTGAACTGCTTCTAGATGAAGGAATTTTTGAAGAAATTATGAACTCAATGATCATGCGCTGGAGTGTAGAACCTACAAGAAGGAAGAGGAGAGACTCCTTGTATCTCATCAACTGATGAAGTAGGAGCATTATTCGAATTCTTATTTATTATGTTAAACACTGATCTGCAAACATAATCTGAAATGGAAAAGATATTTGTGCATACTCCTTTCCAAAGAGTACAAAAAATAAGGCAATTTATTTCACACCCAATTCCCTGAATAACTTCAAAATTGTGATGTGAATCACATGTCAATATTCCAATATGATGTAGCACCTATATATATATGATACGAGGCTGATAAAACTCTGATATATCAGAAATATTAGCATATGTAACAGCAAGGACAAAGGCTTCAGTGGCTCCATGAGGATTTAGGGCTAGACTAGGAAAATTATGAGCAACTGGGAAAAGCGGATAGGTGTAAAAATGTGAATGATTGATGGGCATAATATATGAATCATAAGTGCTCAAAAAATATCCAAAAATGTTTAATATCAGTCCATATATGACTAAGTTCATGGAAAACTAGCCACTGAAAGCTAGGAAAGACTTTAAATCATGTAAGATAAATATCACTGCATAAGAGACCAATGAGGAATCAACTAGTGAACTAGGGATTTGTATAGTCTTAGGATTATTCAGATATATGGTAGATGGTATGGATGGTGGCATGATATGTGTATCAAAATTCAAATATTCTTCTAAATCAGAATCCAAAGGATCACATATAAGCATATCAATAGACTCATGGAAATACACTGGTAATGAATCCTCGGTATGAAAGGAGGAAATAATGAGATGTTCAAAATATTCAAGAAGGCTCTGAGTATTGATGCCAAGAACAAATAAGGATATTTTGAAGCACATGATATCAATTAAAGTACATTGTATGACACAAATAAGGCTTGATGTGGCTAAGCAAACATCCTGGAAGTCACTGGGTTGTGCACCATCAATGAGAGAGGTATGCACAAGGTGTGAAGAATGTGGCACATAGATCTCATAATCTAAGATAGGAGATTTAGAGAAAAATGAATGGGTTATAGGATCATAATCAATATCATCAGAACCATATGTTACTTTGTTTTCATCAATAGTATCACAAGAAGAAAAATCACCTCCAAGAGACATAGAAAAAGATGGCTCTTCAATATTTGCTTCTTCATTGAAGGAAGAAGCATTCGAATCAAAAAGGGTGGAAACAACATGAACTATATGAGAAACCTATCCATCATGATCAAGTTCATCAGAGAATGTAGAGGCCAAGAAATCTTGAGAGAGAGAACAAGAGGAGATGCTAGGTTCGCTCCATGCTTCATTTTCAATTTCCTGCAAACCAAAATCTTTGTCCAAAATTTTCCAAAGCTCAAATGGAAACTCAGCAGAATATGTGAGATGATATATATTTGGAGACATTCCCAAACACATAATTCCATACTCTCTATCACAATTATTTATCCAATCAATATTCTCTTCATAAGACTCAGGTTCACTCAATGCACCAATGGAGACATCAAAGAGACATTGTCTCTTCAAGTATGCACTCATCTTTTGCTTCCATTCAGCATAGTTGAAAGGAGATAGTAGAGGAAATTTTGAATCCATATTGAATTTGTTTATATGCTCTAGTAGATACTCTCTACAACCTACAAAACAAACTAGGAGAAAATCTTGTAAGCTAGACAAGCTCTTCTTCAAAGAGGGATAGGAGACTAGATGTGCTCCTCAACTCTGTAGAACTTGATCAACCTTGTAGCTCTGATACCATGTATAAGATGGAAATTTTTTGATCCCTGTAGCTCTGATACCATGTAGAAATAATAGATCAATGCTATGAGCAATGATGCTAAGAAGAAGCACAGGAAATAGATCTTGCTACTAAGAATTGTCACAAGCATACACAGGAAAAATAGAGAGAAGAAAAGAAGCTGAATCACATGAATGAAGAGATGAATATTGGTGTGTATCCTTACATTAAATAATGATGAATAATAGTGTACATAAATAGTACATCTACTAGTACAAAATGAGGAATTAGCTACTAGGTGACTAAAAATTCTAGTCACCACAGGTTTTTCAAGTGATTTACTACTAAATATGAGCAATTTTGATTAACCCAACTATAAACAAGTAAAATTAATGACTAATTTAGTCACCATTTAACAAATATGACTAGATAATAAGTGACAGAATTAAAAATGACTAACATAAATTACTAATTTAGTCACGACATAAAAAATGACTAGCTAGAAGAATATGAATTAGTCATTTATGTGAGTCATTTTTAATTGTTTCATGAAAAATTGCAAATTTGACAATGAAGTGTAAATTTTTTAAGTTGTCTAACTTCTATTTATAATATTGGTGTCATGCACCTCGATCTTCAGAGATCCATCAAAGCAATTGCATGAATTTTCTCTCTATCATCTTTATCCCTGCTGCACCAATGAAGCAAACTTGGTTAAGCGCGTGCCAAAATGAAATTAGGTTCCTATGTCAATTACGAATTAGGTACTAGAACCAGTACCATATCGATACCTATATAGAAGCATAATAGCTATTTTTTTATCCTTCGACAATGTAAGAGTCCCTACAAGTCCCATACATCTTAGGTGCTTTTCTAACTTCAATGTAACTTTTATATTCATGATCTGTGACCGTCGAACGTCTAGCTGCACCAGTCAACTAAGATTCACCAGGATGAGTTCCTTTAAACATCAGCAGACTTTGCACACAAACTATTTGACAAAATTCCTAATCAAATATGTTCTCTCATGTCGACTGGTGATTTTTTTTGGTATTGGATTATTTGTCAAAGAATGGTTCTAGTCGATCAAATATGCTTGATTAATTTATCCTATAAAACTAGGTGTCAGGAATTTGCCTCACAATTCACCTATTGTACATAAATTGGATTTGAACCCTAAAAAAATATTAATGGAGGAGCTATCGTCAGTGGTCATCCCCTTAAAGAAACATGTAAATATTTCTGCAACTCTTGATTTTTAGTAATCCCATTGAAGTTGTTGAGATTGTGTTTTTAGTTTATTCATTAAATCTGCTCGCTATACTCCGAATCGCATGTGAGTAGGATCAGAGACCCTCAACTTTGCAATTTGTATTTTCTAGGTCCATCACTATTTTTTGTTTGTCCTGGCACTTACCCTTGGTGCTTACCTCTGTAAAAAGACATTGAAGAATAAGCCAACATTCAAGAGTAGAGGCAAAAGATGTTTAGAGAAGGAATAATTTACTTTACTTACAGAGAACAACAAAAAAAAATTTCAGGGGAACAAAAATTAGACTATAAGTTAACTTGGAAGCGATACGACAGACTGATTTCTCAATATGCTAAGTGTAATGTCCCCAATTTTGGATTGCCATACTCTGCGTTTGAAGAATACTTTCTGGCTTGTGTTAGCGAGTGAAAAGAGTGTGATAATGTTACTAGAGAGCTCGAAGGAGTTTTATGGGGCCCAACTTAGTCCGATTATCATTATTCACCATGAGGATCACTTCCGCACAGTCCTTTCTTGGCTCCTTTACATTCCGACGATTCCCGTAAATTGAGAAAATTATTATGCATAATTTAATTAAAGTCACTAAAGGTGTCATATCGATCATATTATTTGATGGAACACCTTAGTATAATAGCTGGCTGGAACTAGAACGAAGAGCTTTAAATGATGAAAAACAAGAAAATGAATTAACTCATTATCTAATGTCACCTAAAGAAAAATGTACTTTACATTGAGTAATCAATTAATAAAGTAACTATTTAGAAAGTCACTCTATTATTAAAAGGGTAAAAAGAAAAAAAATAGCCAAAAAGAGGAAACATGAAGATAAAACATAAAAATGTATTTTTTATTAAAAAGTTATTCATTTTTAATAAGTGAAAAAAAGTGGAGAAAAAGAGAAAATATAAAAAAAAAGTAAGGGAAAAAAGTGAACAAAAATAGAAAATATAAAAAGAAAGAAAGGTCATACTTTCAACAATTCTTGTAGATTTGCAGTTATGAAAAAGAGCTCTTAAATAAAGCTTCTACAGTGAGACAAAAACCATCCCAGGTTTCTCAGGTGCACTACATTGCCTTAATATTTGGACTATCACTCAATTCATAGAGAAATATAAAGAGTTTCCATGGTAAATATGGAGGGCGCACCCATTTCTTGGATGTCTTGCTATTGAAAGAGTTTCCATGGTAAATATGGAGGGCAAACCCATTTCTTGGATGTCTTGCTGCTGGAGTGCACTAGTAGCTCAGATATCTTTATAGTTTGGAGGACGCATCCTTGGAGAAAATACATATCACAGCTACCAGGGATTTGAGTGTAGAAGATCGCATATTCACCATCCTCTATCCAAGTCGCTGGTAAGAAATATTGATGCATATTTTTGACATGTCGTTTTTACACTGTCTGATAAACAGGGACGCACTGGGATGCACTGTTGAAGAATAAATCAGCGATTTGTTAACTCTTATATCATCTGCCAAGAAGAGACATGAGTTTTCCATTGTGTTAAGGCTATATTCCTCCTGTTATGGGGACCAAGCTGCTAGAGGATTTTCATTCTTCATAGTGCCGAGTCTTCTCAATAAAAAGGAATGTCATAAAATTTGTGAGACTGATGCATTATTATCTACCTTCTCATGTGGTGTTTGGTGGTATAAATCCTTGTTATTAAGGAATTATTTGGTATACTGGTTGACTAATTTGGGTTCTTGAGTAGTGTTCATAAGCCAAGACTGATTTGGGGAAAAATAGTGAAAATATGTCAGCTGCTACAGGCATGTGGAATGCATAGAACCAAAACTGCTCTCCCACAATCATCTTATATCATTCCCTGAACTTCAAGAAGATTGAGACATAACTCTATACTCCCATAACCATTGAAAGAAGGTGGTTATCTCTATATCTTTACATTTATCTCTCATGTGGGCATGGGTTTTTCTTATAGCCACACATATATATGTTTATATACTGCTGAAATATACTTGATCAAGTGGCCACATTCCGACAGTTCCAGATCTAAATTAATTTCAAGTGTGTTGTACTTATATACTGGTAATTACAGTGTGAGGCGTCTCATGACAATCTGAGCAACTTACTCTTTTCAAGGCATGTATCGTGCTCACTTACTATACTTATCAGTCCTATAATTGATGTTGAGAAGATATTTGTTCTAAATCATGTGTTGTATATGTCCACTCCTCTATTATGAATGATATGTGTGCATTATGTCAAAAATGTCCACTCATTGATTCCAAGCAAACCTTGAAACCTTATTACATAACCAACAGTGTCATAAGTAGCTAGTGTTTCAATTTTATTGCTCAAGCAGTGGGTATCTATTTGGTAGTGAAGTGTTTTTAGCAAGTAGAAGACCAAGTATATTTCAAAACAAGTAGCATGCTAAAGTAGTAAATCTACAGATGTATAAAGGAAGGTATCAACCGGAAGTGCTTCCTAAGTCATATTTAAGCCACAATAAGCTACAGTTGAGTGACCAACAAATTATTTGACCTCACCTTATAGCCTCAGTAATATATAGTTTGGGAAAATTTTGACTTCAATTTGGATAAAGTCATTACACTAAGTGACTCCGTTGACTTCAAACATGTACTGGGCAATAAACTAATCAATAACAGATAAAACAAAATGTGAAATTGAGGTGGCTTCCAGTTTTGCAAGAGATATTTCGACCTCTTTGTTCCAAGGTCCCAAAATATGGTCCCAAATAGTAGGGAAACCACTATAGTGAAGAAAAACCGCACAAAATTATAGTGTCGATTCCTCCAATATGACCAATGTTGCTTCCAAAGGCAAGCCATGCACTGTACTATGAAGGATTGTGCATACTGTGTTGGAAAATTTAGATCCTGCGGCCAGGAGCAAGGGTTCTTAACTCTTTAATAAGAGCTTGATTCCATCTGGAAAGAAGAACAATATTATAGTCAAATAAGTTTTATACAACACTACAATTTCTTTCTTTGGAGCAATTATGTTATTGTCAAAGATGGGGTAACAAAATTAGAGAGGCACAATGAAAAAATATTTTTCTCAAATAAGTTCCTACAATTGTGTTACATACTCATATAGTGCTGAGTTTTTGTAGATTTAAGAAAACTCTACACCAAGTCTTTCCTCAGCAGCTATGGAACTCACTTGCAATACCCATGTTGCTGGATTGTATCCTTCTACAATCTTTGGAACTCTTGGAACAACCTAATTAAATAAACAAAAAATAGATAAGATCATTATTTTGTACTATGGATTGATAATGGAAAGCACAATTGTTTACTAAATAGATTATAAAAGATGGAAAAATAAATCAGCCATACCTCATAATACTCAATGAGTTTATGAGGAAGATGACCCACAGGACCTGCATAGATGATTTGGTCATCCCTTTTCAAAAGTAAGAGTTGCAGTTTAGCAAACCATTAAAACTGAAATTTTAGCAAGTATTGAATATGTGGAACATTGTCTTATTCTAGCAGCTAGCCCATTGCACCCTTTTCCTTTCGTTAATCCAAACAAAGAAACAAAAAAATATGCCTTTTGTTTCACATCACATAGATTGATCATGAGAGTATTTGAATTCACGTCATCAAAAGCTTCAAATATATCAATGCTAGGTTGGTGGATGGTACAAACAACTGTTCGACCTGTATTGACTGTGTTTCGAACAGTACGCATAACTATCGCTGCAACATGGGCATCTAGTCTTGAATTTGGCTCATCCATGAAGATTATAGAAGGATTGGAAACTAGTTCCACTCCTATGGTAAGTCTCTTCCGTTGCTCTGTAGAAATACCTGTCTCTACAGGAAGCCCTATAAGAGCATCTCTCAAAGGAGTGAGCTCGACAAGCTCCATGACTTCTACCACGACCATCTGCAATTAGTGTAACAACAAAAAGATGTAAGTAAAAGCTGCTTGGAAAAACTAAATAACAAGGAAAGATCTTCACTTTGAAGCAGTGCATGCAAGGGGGATAAATTTAGATGAAGCATTCTAGTTTTCTCGTCAACCTCACAAGGAAGACAAAGCCATGTAGAAAAAAAGAGTGATTCAAATACTGTGACATTTGGATAATGGATATCATTTTGTTCGCAATATTCTGAGATGCAAGAAAATGTTTCTTACTTCTTGGGGAATCTAGAGATGCTTATACCCCCTTCTATATAGCCCCCTGATTTTCTTCCAGCCAAGACATCCATAAGGTTATTTTTTCGATCACCACTAACTCCCATCAAGGCCGTAAGTACCCCTGGTCTAAAGGATCTAGTTACATCGCAAAGGAGTTGTAGCCTGTCTTGGGCCAAGCCTTCACTCTTCATCTCCTGTTAGAAAACTAAACATTAGTTCCAGTCCCTAGATGATATTTTGAAGAGAAACTGGGTATGTCAAAGTTCTAGGTAAGTGTATTGACATTTATTAGATGTGGATGCATTTATTTTATTTGAAAACCTCTGCTACAAATGACAAGTGTCCAAATGGTCTTTTTGTTTGTTCATAAGAAAAAACCATTTGATTTTCCCATGCTGGTATACAATGCCTGTTGGTTCCTGGGCATATATTCTTCCATTTGTGTTCACCTCAATATGATGTTGCACATTCAGGCACCTTAGGAAACTCAAGCTGAAGTCTTGGTATTTTTTATAGATTGATGTCTTTCTTGGAAAAAAGTTTCCTTTGTATTTTGTTTTTATGCATTTTTCATTCTTTAAAAATATAAATGAAAGTGGTGGTTAATATAAGCATAAACATGATTCCTTAAGGAACAATTTTTTTATTTAATTATGGTAATCCCTGAAGAGCAAGGGCAACTAGTTTTGATGGGAAATATTAGCTTCACCACTAAACCTATTTTAAGTTTCTATTTCACACGTATTCGCTTTACAAAATATTGGAGACATGTTGAAACTGTTATAAAAGGGAGGTTGACCCAACATTACAACTTTATCTCTATTTGCATTTCAAATCATAAGTTTACCCAACATTACAACTGTTGTCTACTTATGCGAAGATAGACTCAATGCTTGTGTAGAGACTACTTTTTTATGGCACCTTTGTTTTTATTTTCAACATGATATTAGAGATGGAGAATTTGCACAAAATTTCAATGGTGTTTATGTTACTATTGGGGATTTACATGTTCATGTCTATGAAGTTATTGTTGCTCTAGGAACAAGCATATCCATGGAAATAAATAGGTGGTTTAAACAAAATTAAATGGTAGAAAATTGAAGAGAAGGATTTCTCCTATAAGGGGAAGCATTTGATGACACAAGTAATGGAGCTCAAAGGACATCCCTTCATCCACCATGGAGGGAGGCCATATTTTTCATCAAGTAATACATAATCTGTGAAGTAAGGCTTAGTCTACTTTTTCATTATCATTTCATACTACTTGTTCATTCAAGGAACTAACACCTCATCTACATGCCATATTTCTTATAAAAAACTTAACCAAAATAGTTGAGATTGTACGCAGTAGTAGGAAACCCAAAAGAATCTCCCTCATCATTGGTTAATTAAATTGCTTGTGCAAGTGACATTAACCTGTGAATGAAAAACATGGGATCATTTTTTGAATAGGGCATGTGGTTCTTAAAGGAGTTGGAGAGGAGGAAACAACCATAGTAGGTATCGAAAACCACAGGGAAGAAGTTGTGCTTTCTCTGAACTAGAAACAAAGTACATGGAATATAGAGTCTATATGACATCTTTGAAAAAGGACAAAACTCAGAGCATGACTATTGCAAAAACCATAAGCAAGCAACATGCAGAATATTCCAAAACCCAAAAGTGTAAAAGAGTTAATCATTTCATTGTGAAAAAATGCTTTAGGGGACCATGGAAAGATAAGCCTACTTATGTTAGATTAATTAAGGCTAATAGGATGTTGAAGACAAAAAATAGGTGACTTCATAACAAAATATTCAAACTTAAAACAAAGGTCTCTACTCAAACATATGAAGAAATCCCTAAATCCAAATTTAATATGGGCAACTCGATTTGGGCTCTTAAAGAGCAACTCAAGCAAGAACAAGAATAGTGTAATCTGGTAATGAATGACCCACCTTATGATGTGCATGAAACATGGAAGTAGGGTTTGACATGCCTATTGCTACAGAAGCAACAAAAGTTGCTCCATAAGAGAATATGCCCGGAAATTTGACACAAGTGGTCCAAGAGGAGAATATCCTCAAGGTTGTAGTAAAAGAGACAAAAATAGTTCAAGAAGAAAGTATGCCTAAAACTATAGTAGTAGAATCATTTGTAGTTATTTGATTGAGGGATGAGGTGGAAGATAAGAGAGAAGTGTTGTTGAGTCACTCGATCATGGTGTTATGTCATTGTAAGCACATTGTCATGCCAGACATGAACTCTCAAAGCAGTGGACAGAATTCTACAACCAGATAATAGAGAAATGGGATATTTGCGTAAAGAATGAAATAGAGTACAAGATTCTCTGCAACATGCTCGAGAGATGTCAACTAAGAAAAACTAGTTGAAATAAGAGAAGAGGATGTGTAAGCTATCCCTTTGAGCTCTTACCTACATATCACCTTCACCTATTTATGTTATTCTCCTGAAAGGAAATTGGCTATCCTTTCATAAAAGTACATTGGTTGAGGGTCCTTGTAAAATCTTTACACATGATGAAATTTTTCAAGTATATACTACCTCTCATGAAGATGATAAAAATTTGGTGTCGAAATTATAACAACAAGAATTCCGGTTGGGTAATCAAACAAGATGGAATCCAAAACCCTTTGTGAGGGATTCCCAATTAAGAGAATTCACCTCATTATCATTATATCAAGTCCAGTGGCACCAAGAATGGGCCCAGCTAAAGCTACATAGCATCATGCCAATTTGTGGGTAGGAGGTGAACGTAGTGGTCCTCCTATGGTTATATTGGACCTTAAGAACTTGCTAAAACAACCCTATTTCACTGGTTATATCAAGAAGTCTCATAAGGATGCACTTTTAGAATGTGATAAGAATATAAATCGGTATGGTATTGGTGCTCTAATTTGTTTTTGGAAAATATGGGTAGTCATGTACCTTGAATTTCAAAACAGAAAACCCTTGTCATATCCAAATTTCACCAATCAGTCCAAATTATATATAAATGATTTAAGAAGGCATGGGACATAGTGGATAGTTTTAAGGTTGCACTTTCCTTTTATTTCGTGTCATTTCCTTGATTATCTGTTCTATTTTTCTAAAAATCAACATGAGGATGAAACTTTATGGGTAGAAATCAATACTAGGCTACAACATTATACAATGGGTGAGTATGGTCAATCACCTTACAGTTGGATAAGTATTCATGAGAAGTATTCCTATCCAGAGTCTTATGATGCAAAGGATTAGTAGGATGATTACATAGTTTCATAGTGACATGCAATAGGTTTAGCCAGGGGAAGATTATGAGTCTCCATTTTGGGACATTTTTGGCTATCTTTTATCTCTTTCACCTACCCTTTTCCCTACAGTTTACCTTGCCATTATCCATTTTGCTGCATGAGATGGGATCAATTTCAATAAAGAAACTAGTTTGGATTCATTTGATTTCTATATGTTTATGTTAATTCTAAGAGGAATGTTATGTTATTTAAATCTGTCTTGAGCACTGAGGATTGATAATGCATTGTTCCATAATTTTGTGAATTCTTTTCGAATGTTGAGCACCAAGGATTGATAATGCATTGTTCCAGAATTTTGTGAGTTGTTTTCAAATGTTGAGCACTGAGGGTTGCTGTAAAATGAGACCTCACTTCAGTCAGTATTGGACCTCACAAAGGATTAGACATTAGAAGAAATGCAGATGTTAAGGAATAAGGTTGGAGATGTTTTATCAATGAAATGTTATGTTTTTTCTTAATAGATCACTTTTTTGAGTTTTTTGATTCAGTGCAGATGTATGTGTATGACGTATGGGCTTTAAGGTTGCTTGCAATTACTCATTTTACTGTTAAAATTATCTAACTTTTTGTCCATGAGGAACTGCATGATGGGTGCTAATTATACACAAAAGAGGATTTTCCTGGCTATAATTTACAGATGCACAAACCATTGTATTTTCTTACAAATCTCCTTTGTTTGTGCTGAAGGAAGAGATTAATGCTATGAAAATACTTGGAATGTGATTCTTTCTCTTGGATGTTATTCTCATATTTGATCAGTTTGTCTAGTTTTAGGTGTACTTGTAATTGGAGGTCTACTTTCCTTGATTGTTAGATCTCATCTCATTGATCTTATTACCCATTTGATTCTACACAAAATCCTTGGACTCTTGAAACTTGCAAGAGACTGCAGTAACTAGGTTATACATGGTGTATGCTTTGAAATATAATTGTTTTATTAGAGAATGTGGGAGAGAAAATAAGATAAAACTAGAGATAACATAATTGTTAATACCATGGATTCTCCAAGTAGGGTTTTTGTATAATGAGACCTCACTTCAGTCAGTTTTATATGGAAGAATATTGATAGCTATAATCACTCTGCTTCAAGATAATTACTTTGTTTTTCAAAATGTTATAAGATAAGGTAGGACAATTGTTTTAATTCAATATGTCCTATTGTACCACATTTTGTGGGGCACCCTTTCCACAGATGGTTTTTTTCTCTGATCAAGACGCAAGCCAGAGTATTGAGGCCTATCTTTGCTGCTCTTAGGTCTCCCCCTTTAAGAGAAGAGCTGAATGTGATGATCAAAGTTTCATTCCTAAGATAGAAGTTAGTTTTGAAAAGATGAAAATAAAAGAATCTACCCTATAAATATAGTAATAAACCCATGTTTTCCAAATTTTAGATCACAGAAGCGTTTCTTGACATGATGCACCCTCTCCCCTAGGCCAAAAGTGAATGAAATGGACCACCAAGTGCAAGAACAAAATCCCTACTTCAAATGAGGGAATGGCCTAGCATCTTCACGAGAATACCATTTTGGAAATACACCCAGCGACAGAAATGTAGTCACCACCCACTTAAGGTTTTTAAACAAGACTATTATGAGTGAAAAAGAGCAGCTAGACTGCAATTATTGAAATATCATAATCAAATGGTGTGGGCTTCCAAGTCACGGTGAGAGTTTGGGTAGCTAGAGTTTCACCCGCTTAAAATCAAAATCAAATCGTTGACTATTCTCATAGGGTTTGCAAGGGAGATTACAATAAGTAAAGATGTAATTGCTAGCTTCCTGCCACATTAGTAGAGATAAATTCATTCTATTCATCTTCCATGTCATGCAGGATAAACATTGCATCAACCATAAAATTCTTGTTAGGAACATTCACTGCTTCTTTCATCTTTTTTTTTTGTGTTTTTGGCTTTCAACTGTCCCCTACGAAAAAAGCATACACCTTGTTATTGATCTCAACCCAACTGCATCCTGGGTGTCTTTTTATTCTCCTCTCTTTCATCATTTTTCTCACCTTTTCTACATTAGACCACCTACCAGTTGCAGCATATATATTCGACAGAGCCACATAATGTGCAAAATTTTCAGGTTCCAACTTGAGAACATGGTTTGTAACACATTCTCCTAGTTCTATATTCATATGTGTTATACAGGAACCGAGCAAAGATCCCCACACTGCAGCATTAGGTTTGACTAGCATTTGTGGATAAAATTTTCTTCCTACTAGGATGCAGATGTCTATCTTCTCGACGACCCTTTTAGTGCTATTGATGCTCATACATGAGCTCATCTCTTTAAAGTACTGCTCTCAATCTCCAATTAGAAGGATTGAACGCATTTGTAGAGTAGATTGTCAAAGTACACTTTTATTTGAATGCATAGTCCAATGCCTCATTAGTTCACCAAATAATGCAACAAGAGTTCCTTCTTGGAGTTTTGGGATCAAAGATAGTGGTATATGTCAAACATCAAGTAGAATTTTTATCTGCATATGACCTTATACTGGTGAGCCCACTTTCTACACTTGCAAATGTGTAACCTTTATGTACAGTACAATTTACTCTTTGAATAGGAAATTGCTAGTGTCAAGTCATGGAAAAGTTTTAGGGATCTTTTAGGAAAATTTGCAGGTTAGGCAAGATGGAGACATAGTTCAAGTTGGGAGGAGTGAAGATATTTTGGGTGGTGCAGATTTATTAAAGCTACTTGTTGCACACCAACATACTTTGAATGCAATTGATGCAGCATAGATTTCATCTAGGAGGATATCGCCACAAACAGGCAATAACAAAAGTAGATTCTACAATACCATGGACTCTGAATCCGATAAACCATTTCAAAATGAGGATGCAGAGGATTGAGAAATGAGAATAAATCAAAATAGATATGGACAAATTGTAAAGGAAGAAGAAAAAGAAACTGGGAAGGTCAAAATGCAAGTCTACTCTTCTTTTATAACTGTAGCATATAAGGGTGCCTTGGTTCCTATCATATTGGGAGCACACATACAGTTCTAGGGGTAGAATATCAGTAGCAATTATTGGATGGCTTGGGATTCACGAGGATTGGACTCCATGATCTAAGGTCTAAATTAAGAATTATTCTACATGACCCAATACTATTTGAACGAACTATATGGATCAATCTGGACCCACTTGAATAACATTCTAAGAATGAAACTTGGGAGGTAAGTCCTCTTAAAAGAAATCAATTTTAATTTCCATGCCATGTTGGAGGCTCTTTGGATTATAACTCATTATTTTGCAAGACTAAGAAACACTCCCTCTTATATGGTATTAGTTCTAAATAAGTCAGTCACTAGGGGTGACTGGGGCCGTTAAGAGTGGGGCTTTGTTACAGCTACCATCAGGTTCGATTCTTCTTATATGATGTGGTGTTTTGCTGAAGGTCGGGTTGGTGAAAATGGGGTTCTTTTATATCTTCTACCAGGTTTGATTCCTCTTACATGCTTTTTCTCCAAGGATGTTGGCATACTAACCTCTGTAAGAGAGACATTATTTGTTCTGTGGTTGGACCATGAAGGCATTTGTTTCGGGTCATTGTTTGATCCTTGGTTGGGCATCAAGGCCTTTAAATCACAGTGTAAACAACATTCTCTTTTATTAGGTGGTTCATCTTGTTATTTTTTTCTTTTATGTACTTAACAGCAGAATAATTAATGTTGTATAGGATGGAACCTACATCATTAGATTTAAGATCCAATGGATGTATATCTTAGTCTATATAGCATTTATTACACTGCTGAGTAGTGCATATGTTTTGTCAAAAGGTATGAAGGGTTGGCACACCCGGTAAGGGGGAATTCTATGTTCTATGGCTGGCACATTATGGACATTAAATCAGGTCACTGCTTGTTTCATAGTTTAGCCATCAAAGTCGTTAAGTTGGGTTAGTTGATATATCCACACAGAGTAAATGGTATTTTGTCACAACATGTGATTCATTTCTTAAAAAAGGAATCATTGTTTTTTCCAAGGTTGGCCTCTCTAGGTGGTTAAATTGGGTCATTGTTTGTTCAACAATTGATTCATGAAGGTTGTTAAGTTGATCCAAATGGTATAAACAACATTCCACCTCTTAATAGGAAATGGATGCTCATCACTTCAGTAAAATTTTGAATAATATTCAATACTTCTTAACTAAGTGAGCTATAAAAGTAGAAAGGATGCAAATTGTACTCCTATTGACTTGTTGGAGTCTTTCCTATTAGAATATAGATTTAATTTGGAAGACCATGAAGTGTTAAAGTCTCATCCTAACTGGTTTTATCTCAATTTTCCTTTTCCATTTTAGAGAGTTCAATGACCTCTCCACTATTTTTTTTTACCTCACTAAAATGATTGTGATTGGTGGAACCTCTGTTTGTCTTATCACTTTGTTGCATTTGACAGTTAGTGTTACTTTTAATAGCTGTTGTTTTTGGTGCCATAGAAATACAATAATCTGTTTCTATTTTTATATGTTGTGAAATTTTTTCTTTCACGTCATTGAAAAAGGCACCAGTGTGTAGTTGCAAAAGTTTAGAAATTTTAAATAATGAACCTTTCTCTGATTGTTTTTAAATCATGAGGATCCAGTTCTTATCTAATGTTAAAAAGTGAAATTTTAATTTTAAAACTTTCATTTTAACTGGAAAAAGGAAGGTAGAGCTAAGAGGGTGGATTCAGCTGTGGCAGTACAAGCGAGACCTGTTCTACCAGAATTTCCTTATGTCAATAATGTCAAGTGTTGATTTTGAAGGTAATTTTGAGTTCCATTCCAAAAGAGAACAATTTTGAAGTATATTTGATGTTAAGTGGTATGAGAAATTGATTTGAATGTTGAGGATAACATATGTGATACCTTTGGTAAACATTCTTACTTTTGGATGATTGATTATTGACCACAAATTGGCATTTTATTGATTGAGTAATGTGTCTTTCATGGAAAACCAAAAAAGAAGCATTAGGGGAGCCAAAAAATGCATCTGGGAGTTCTCCAGTATTGAATGAGCGGAAGTTGTTTTCACATGTCACACGGCTTGGACTTGCTGCTGGGTATGATTCTCTAGCTCTTAAAGGAGGACTATCTGGAGAGTTGTCCCTAGGTTCAATGGATTCTACTTCAAATAGAATTAATACATAAAGAGTTGGTGTTGATGCAGATACCGGTATGTGAGCGAAACTATTTTATGTATTTTATGTGTCTCAAAATCAGTAAATGTCATACTGCTATTTGTCATCGAGTAGTTGTCCAATTAATTTTTTATGTTATTAGCATCCTTGATATCTTTTCCTTTCCTCTTAACACTACATAACATTTTTTTACGTAGTTGTGCCATGCATTGGATCTATCTTTTGTTGATTACTTTGTATTTGTCTTAACAGTTTCAACTAGGGGGGAGCACAAGGAAACATACAAAATGTGATTGTTGTTGGGAATGATCACAGTCTATAAGGATGCAGGGCTACATGAATTTTTTCTAAGATCCCTCTATGTTAATCTAGTCTAAAATCCTTGTTCACTTGCTATTTTTAGGCTGGAAAAATTAAAGAATTCATTTATTTATTAAAGTTCTATACCTATGATGACATGCAATTATAGGAATTTTGTTGATTTCCAGCATCATTTGCTGGTCAAAGTAAAGAAGTTTGCACGCATTATTTTTACAGTGCACATTATTAGAACTTCTAATGGTTTAGTGTTGCAAACTTGTGAACAATTGTGAAAATTACTTTTCCTCACCACATACAAGCATTTTTTTGGTATAATTTCATGGAGACTGCTAGAAACAAATCATAAATGACCAGATGTTGATGATTGAAGATCGTTAGTGGTTGGTGTGGACCTCTTGAACTTGGTTCATGCAGGCCCATATTCTCAATGTTGGACAAATGATTAGCCCAATCTATGATAAATTTTGAATCTCCATAACCTTGAAATTGCTTAATACCTCCATTCTCAGCTGTTTTCCACAGATTGAATGTAGACTTCTGCCTTGCTTTCCCCTTTACTAGCCTCATAGTTTGGAAAAAAATGAAAAGAAGAGTTGTTAGTACAAGTATTTTATGAATCAGATAGGAGAGTGACTTTTCTAACTTCTTGCTTGGTTTAGGTACCCTTCTGTAACAACAAAGTATATTTAGAAAGCTTGTCTGTCATTGAGTTGAAATCTTGGTAAATGTGTCAAAAAAGGATTTTTATTATGGTTTCAAAACATTTTTTGACCTCTTGAACTTGGTTCCATGCAGGCCTAGATTCTCGATGCTGGATAGATCATTAGCCCAATCTATGATAAAATTTGAATCTCCATAACCTTGAAATTATTTAATTCCTCCATTCTCAGTTGTTTTCCATAATCTGAATGTAGACTTCTTCCCTACTTGCCCCTTTACTACCCTCATAGTGTAGCAACAAATGAAAAGAAGAGTAGAAAAAAACAAAGAACCAGCTCCACAAATACCTGATACTCCTTTTCATTCTCTCTTGAAAATGCCTAGTATTTTCTTTATCATTATAATGCATTAGTGAACAACTGGAAGGTTTTTCTTTTAGAATCCTTTTTCAGTCCATTACCTTTCTAATCCTGTGTGCTACCTAGGAAAATGTGAGGACCTGTTCTAGGAAGATCATCAAATTTCTTGACATCCATATATCATATATAAGCAAAACATGGGAGCCTTAAAAGTTGCTACAGTTTTGTCACCAATGCAGTCCTAGACAGTCTACCAAGCTAAGCCTATATATATATCATCTTGATCTGTCCCATGTAACCTGTGACACGTCAATTCATACAGATATGGAGAAGGTGCAGAAGACGAACAAGTAATCCACAGACTCAGCATTTCATTTGCATATGATACATCACCCTTGTCTGCACCAATCTCTCATTTTCCCACTAGTAGTAATTTATTAGCCAGTACCAACTACATTAGTGTTTTTGTTTCTAAAGGGATGAATAGCTTCCAAACAATTGTCCTCTAGGATTCTCTCTCTTGCATGAGTTCCTCCACTTTGGTAGCATAACCTATTTTGACCCACGCAACACATTTCCTTCTTCCCTTAATCCTTGAACACTTTAAATTCTCAGATCCTTGATGATTGGGAAATTCAATGTAATCATCTCATTCCTCTGGCTCACCTTGTAAACTTAAGACTGTCTACTGTCAGCCATCCTCAATAATAGTCATTTCTTACCAATTGTGAGTCTGCCTCTCTATGACAGTATAGACCACTAAGCATGTAAACTATCTATCAGATCCTCTGAAATTTGAAATTTCTTTCAATCCTGATCCACGGGTCCTTTCCAATTCTGACTTTTCCTTAGTTCCCTCATTTATTTACCCACCAAGGGGAAAACTTTACTTGGAATTGGCTACCCTGTTCCATTTATAACTAGTGGAATTTCTTGGCCCTCCCTCCTATGTGAAGGATGTTGAAACACTTCTTTCTGATTTGGTTAAGATTCCTTTTGGTCGTTGTGCTATAGACATCCAATACTCCTATATGCTCTCTAGAATAGATTAATGAAGGTTAATATATGAACCACAGGACAGTTACGGCCAAAATTTAAATGTCAATCATATGGCTTCAAGATAAAACCCAGGTATTTGACTTCTTGAAATAATTAATGGGAAATATGATTTTGGTCCGGTCTTTAAATTACTCTGCCAATCCACTTTACATTTCTAAATACTTATTCATATTTATTACCATTCTTGTAGTCTTGCAATAGAGGTCCAGAAGCCCCTTAATATTTTCCAGCTCCCTAACAGAACTATTGACTGAAAATCAATGTGTCATCTACCAAAAGTAAATGGGTGATATGAACGAGTTTGTTGCTTTAATCCCCTATAATTATGTTCTAGCATTTAATTAATTTATAAATTTTTCTTTATTGGGATAAATTGTTTAAAAAAATATTTCACATTTAGCTTTTATGATTTTTGATTTTCGATGTCCTATTTTTCTAGCAGCAAAAATCAGAATTTCTATGATGTTACAAATCCTTCACATCAACACTGGGGACTTTGTTTACCTCCACAAGTGGCAGAGGTTTCCTTGCTTGGATCAGCTTCTTCAAGTAAATTGAGCAAATCACTGGCTCCTGTAAGTGACTTTAGGATTTTAGTATATTGTACTTCCGTCCAATTATATTTAGCAATTGTTATTGATATCTGTGCAGACATATTTTTCTATGCTTTCATATTAGATTATTTATTAGCTTATGATTCACTCTTAAATAATCATTAGTATAGAAGCTAATGTGTATTTTCTTTAGACAGCTTATGTTTTACTTCAGTGATTGTCTTCTAGATTCTTTATACATGGCTTGATTTTCATTTCCTTATAATATATACCTATTCATATTTCCATGTGAAACTAGAACACATGAGGTAATGCTGAGACTTCCCTTCCCAGTGGAGCTGCTGGAAGATCTGTTGTATTTCCAACTAGTGCATCTTGGTATGAAATATATTTCTTGTCATGGAATATTTGTTTAGTTTTCGAGCACCCCCTTAGATTGGTGCAGAGTAACATTACACATTAATTTTAGTGAACATAAGCTTCCATATGATTTAGGAGTTTGTGGTGGAATATTACATATCTTATTGAATATTGAGAGATTAATGGTTGTTGCAAGGGCTCCCATGCTGCACAGGAAAAATAATTTAGTATGAGGATCCCAGCTATTCAGAGCTCCTCTAATTCTAAAACAAGTTCATCTCATTCACTTGCAGTGTCTCCAACATTAAATCTCCCTGCCTTGGTGGTGGAAGCTGGGGCATCAGGGTTGAGTTCTGATCATGGAAAGCTATTGGTCAATAAGGGTGGGCAGTCATCAACGTTTATATCTAAAAAACATATTGATGCCAAACCTAATGTAATGAGTGGAACAGATATAAAATTAAATTCACATGTAAATACCGTTGGGGAAGCTTTCCATGGAAAGAATGTCAGTTTAGTTTTGTAATAGTAATAATTATGTAGTTTGTAGATTGACATCTATCATAAATTTATTTGAATATCATCATTGTCAAACAATAACAACTTTTTAAAGGGTTCTAGCTCAATGGTAGAGTGCCTTCCTAATTATAGGCAGAAGGTTGGTGGTTCGATTCGTCCGTGCCCTATCATAAATTTGTGACTACAAAAATGACTAAATTCGGATATATACGACTATTAGTAGCTAATTTCCCATATCTTGGTCGTATTTATCTTAGTCATTAATATGTTAACATCTAGTAGTTTATTTAGTCGTATATTTGTTCATTAATGGTTGCAATCAGTGACTAAATCAGCGACTAAATCAATTACTAACTAAGTGACTAAATCAATGACTAAATCATTAAATATCAATGAGTAAAACACTGAATAAATCATTGACTATCAATGACTAAAGCATTTTCTATCAATGAATAAATCATTGTCTATCAATGACTAAATCAACGACTACTAAGTCAAGCTATTAATGACTAGTGAAATACGACTAGCTATAAGATAGTGGAAATTTGCTACTATTAGTCACTGACTCAAAAATAGTCATTTATAGCATGATTTTAGTCATTAATTTCTCATTTTCTACTAGTGATCCCTTGTAGAAAAATTGAATTGTATGGAAACAACTCATAAAGATCAAAAAGGTTGACTTACCAAAATATAGCAAACCCCCATAGGTGGCTAAAGCACTTCCCAAATATATCAAGGACCTCACGAGTTGGAAAAAGAATGAGTGATTTTTCAAGGAGATGGGAAAAACATGCTAATCCTAGAAAATGGAGAAAAACTAATGGAGGATGGGTTGGAACAAAGCTCCCAGTTTCCTAGTTGACTAGCTTTTATCTTATCCATAGAAAAGCAGGAAAAGCAGAAAACACGGAATAAAGCATAATCTGCTATAAAGTCCTGTATACTAATTATGGATTGTCAACCCATAATTGGAAACAAATCATTCCTAGGATATAGATGGCATGTATTGACTTTAAGGTGCAAGTGGATGCCAACTAATTAAGCTAGTGGGTGAATAATTAATCAAATAATGATTAATTATTTTATCCTAAGTTGTGAGTGGGTTTAATATATTCCAACACAATGAAGCATAATTTTTTAGTGAGCCCGGGCTGGGATTTATCACCTCCTCAACATCGAAGTTTAGAGAGAAAAATAGAGGTATTTGGTTGGGTAGAAGTCCATGAAATTCAAACCCTAGTTTTCCTTAGAACCAGAAAACCAGCACTGCGAAAGATCAGCTCTAGATCTAGTTTTCAGCTTCTTAAATTGGTAAGATATAAATCTTTTGTATTTCCATTTGAGGTTCTCAGTTAATATGTCTCATCACACAAATCTTGATGAAAAGATTGAGGGAGCTGATAACTTCCGACCCTGGAAGTATAGGATCTTCGTAGTCCTAGAAGAAACTGAGTTGGACTCTTACATCAGTGAAGAGGTTCCATTTCCAAAGGGAGATGAGGCTAAAACCTTACACAAAAATAAATTAGTCATGGCTAATAGGATTATTGTTGATTCAATAAAGGATCACCTCATACCATAGATGTCCTCCCTAAAGACACCTAAATAAATGTTTGATGCCCTGAACAAGCTATTTGAAGGGAAGAACATAAACTGAAAGATGACTTTGAGGAACCAGTTGAAGAGTGTGAAGATCTGAAATGCGGAGACCACACAGTCATACTTTACAAGGGTCTCCAAAATAACAACTTGAAGCAGTGGATGAAGAAGTGGAGAATGCAGAAATTGTAATGACCACCTTGAATAGTCTCCTTAGGTCATCAGACTCTTTCATTCAAGTGATTTGTGCTCAAAGAAATCTGGTCACCTTCAGTAGACTGTGGGAGGAATGCTCACAAGAAGAAGCTCGAATAGTAGCCCAAGAAGAAAAGATGGGAAGTGAAGATCAAGCTCTCACAATACACTCCAAGAAAATCAGGCGGGACTATCATCATCCCAAAGGTAAGCATTCTCACCAGAAAAATAACCCTAAAAGATATAGCAAAGATCTGTCCAAAATTAGATGCTATACATGTGACGAGAAAGGACACTTTCCCAGATATGTCCTAGAAAAAAAGGTGGCTCTCACAAGAATAAGGGAAACAAGAGAAGACGTCATGCTCACACTGCAAAGGATGATGAACCTCCCAAAAAGAGAGCCAAAGAAGAAAGTGAAGATTCTTCTAGTGATGAAGAATATGTTATGATTTCTGCCCTCACAAGAACTATCACACATGGAAGAAATGATTAGCTTATAGATAGTGGGGATTCCAAGCATATGAAGGGATTCAAAGAATCCTTTCTAAAACTGTCAGAACACGAGTCACCTCACAAGGTGAAACTTGGGGATGACTACCAGTATCCAATAAAAGGTAGTGGTGAATCCTCCTATAAGCTAGAATCTAGAAAGTCTATGAAAATGAAGGATGTCTTGTTTATACTAGGACTAAAGAAGAATATCCTCTCCATATCTGAATTATATGAAAAAGGCATAAGGGTTGCATTTGTAGATGGCCAAGTCCTTATGTGACTAAAGAGAAATACCATAGATGATGCAGTATTGATTGGAGAGCAAGAGGGAGAACTATACAAATTGAAGGGCCAACCAAAACAAGCTTTGGTCCATGACTCAGTAGAGCCAAATAAACTTTGGCATAGAAGGCTTGCACATGTGTACTATAGGGAACTACCTCTTGCAAGCAAAGCTGTTGAAGGTCTTCCAAAAATACAGACAAAAAGTGATAGTGTTTGGAAAGGATGTGCAAAAGAAAATAACACAAAGAAGACATTTCCAAGTAGCGAGAGCAAGGACAAAGGAATATTGAAAATCATCCACTCCAATGTATGCGGTCCGACGTCATCTTGTTCATTGTGTGGGTATGTATACTATGTTTCTTTCATTGATTATTTTTCGAGGAAGACATGTATATACTTATTAAAGAACAAAGATGAAGTATTCATTAAGTTCAAGGAATTCAAAGCATTGATCGAGAACCACACAGAAAATAAAATCAAGACCTTTCGATTAGACAATGATGGAGAATTCACATCAAATAAGTTCAAAGAGTTGTGTAGATATTTAGGGATTAAGAGGGAGTTGACCACTCCATATAATGCACAATAGAATCGGGTTGCAGAAAAAAAGAATAGAACGATCATGGAAGCTGTAACGGAAATGATTCATGATCAAGATCTTCCCATGCATATGTTGGAGACATTTACCACCATACACACTCATTTTGGTAAATTTGTCCTAGTTAAAACACTATCCCGAGTTTTATTGACTTAATTGGCATCAGAGGAGCACTATATGACATCAGCTAAATCACACCCACACCTACCTTTAGTCAAGGAGGCTAACTTATCCTTCTCCTACATTCAGGGAGGTTAACTGTAGCAGTCCGGGGGTGATCTGAGTGCCATTAATGCCCCATATTGCTAACTGATGGTTACAATTAGTTAAACATGGCAGTGAAGGTGCCTTCCTTCATTAAATTGATTATTTATTGATTATTTAATGAACTGGAGTCAACAGGGGCACCTCCAACCACTTCTGATGTTCAGTTACTCTTCAGTTAACCTCATCGAGATTCATTGGAGTCATTGATGTGCTACCACTTGTTGGTTGGTTTTTTGTGACATGTGTCTGACCTACATTCAGTTAGACTCAGTCATTTATTGCACTCTGACTTCAGTTAGGGATCAGTTGAGTCAATGAGGGTTTTGATTAGTGGTTAACTTGAGTGTTGACTGTGGATTACATTCAGTTAAGATAGACTCACTCATTCAATTCAAATGACCTCCTTGGGAATTCAAATTTCTTTGTCATTCATGCTTGCAGCATGATCTTGTATTGTATTACTCATTCTTTGTGTGAATATACAAAGAAGCTACTCATTTTGTAGCATAATTACACCATTTTCATGCCTTAATAATATTAATCTTAGATGAGACTGTGTTTAGTCTCTAGATTACTGTGACAGATTAATATGGTATTAGAGCTCATGGCAGGATGAAGCTCAGATATCTCAAAAACAAGGCTTTTGACAGATCTTGCATGAAAATTGAGCAATAGCTCAAAAATCCAGCGCTCCACCAGAAGCCAAGGCTTACCACTTAATACCCCAACTAAAGAAATTGTTCATCAAGATTGCTTTATTGATTATGCTGGGTGTGATGAAAGCCTAAAATGTGCAAGCTGTCTGACCTTACATTGCCCTTTTTGTTGTGATTTTCAGGTTTTTAGCAGGTGAAAGCATTTGCTCTAGCAGATTCAGATGGCTTCTTCCGTAGATATTTTGACTCCGTTCAATTTCCACTCATGGAAATGATACATGGAGATCCAACTACATTCTAGAGGACTCTATAGGGTCACCATTGACACTGAAGAAGAGCCTAGTTCTGCAATAGACAAATCTAGATTCTTAAACAAGAAGGATGAAGCATTTGGATTCTTATGCCTCTCTTTTTCCTGGGATCTTCTTTTCCATCTTTCAGGATTGAAGAATCCAAAGGAAATTTGGGAAAAATTGGAGACCCTATATGGAAACCAGGATGATTTGAGATTTTACCAGCTTGAAAATGAATTGATGTCTCTCGAGCCTTCCAATTTCGAGACCTTGAATGACTTTTTCACAAAGTTCGAGCACATTGTATTACTGTTGAAACAATGCAAAGTGGAGAAGGAGGATGATCAGCTCATCCTTGCCATACTTTCCAAACATGGATCTGATTATTCAGTTTTTGTCTCTACATTTTGTGCAAGGAAGCTCACAACTCCTGGATGGAATATGCCTACACTCAATGCCTTCATTGAGTCCCTAACAAGTAAACATGATAAGCTTTTCCAGATGGGGATCATCAAATCCTACCATGATGAATCCCTCCATGTCTCAGGGCCCAAAGATCTAAAGGGTAAAGGAAAGCAGTAGAAGAAAACAAAAACTAAATTCGAAACTCCTAAGCCTAAAGTTGAAAACCAGCAGCATGATGAGTTTTCTGGCTCAAAGAAGAACAAAGGGAAGGGTCATCATGGAAAGGAAAAAGTTAGGTGTTCATACTGCGGGAAGGGCTTCCACCCTGAACATGCCTGCATGAAGAAGAATCTTGATGAAGCTACCTTTTATCCTTGATAGAAATCACATCAATCTTCTGGAAAGCTTTCGGAGGAGAGATTAGCAAGATCGGGAACCACAGCATGAAAAATTTCATGCCCTCATGGCAAGCACTTCGAAGTCCAAAGCACTCTTGATTGATTCTAGAGCTTCAAACCACATGATGGTTGAAAGAGACTCCTTTTCATCCTTGGAGACCAGAAAATCCATCCCCATCCACATGGGAGATGACTCCACTATCATTTCAGAAGGACAAGGTACGGTTGATCTTGAGAATGGTTATTTTTCAAATGTTCTGTATGTACCGTCTCTCGCATCAAATATCCTTAGTGTCTATCAGATGACACATACAGGAGTGCCTAAGAGAGTATATTTCATCCCGAATGATGTTGAGATAACGAAACTTGTATCTGGAAAACTCATTGCTAAAGGCCTTGCAAACCATCATGCAAAAGCCTATGAGTTCTCCCACTTTGTGGCAGATGCAAAGCCCACCGCACTGGTAACTCATGGAAATGAAGTTAGCAGGCTATGGCATGAAAGGTTTCGCCATCTAAATTTCAAATATTTTCAGCAATTACAGAAAAAATCCATGGTTGAAGGCCTCTCGGTCATCAAGGCAACCACTGGAATTTGCAAGGGATGTGTGGTTGGAAAACACCCTGAGCACAAGTACGATCGGGGGAAGGAAAACCGAGCTACATGCATCTTGGGGCTGATACATTCTGATATTAGTGGTCTGATGCTTGTCACATCCATGAATGGATCAAGGTATCTTCTGAATTTTATTGATAATTTTTCAAGGTACACATGGGTCTTCTTTCTCAAAAAGAAGTCTAAAGTATGTGAAAAATTCTCTGAACTGAAGGCCTTAATCGAGAATGCCTCTGGGCTTAAGATCAAGATATTGAGATATGATAATGCTAGGGAGTATTTCAGTAATGAGTTGCTTCACATATTATCCCAAAGTGGTATTCAGGTCCAACATTCAATTCCCTACACTCCCTAGTAGAACGGTGTAGCGGAAAGGAAGAATCGGTCTCTCAAGGAGATCACCACCTCTATGTTGGAATCAAATAAGTTGGCTACAAATTTGTGGGATAAATCCATGCATGATGTAGAATACATTTAGAACAAAGTTCCACACTCATCTTTGAAAGGGAAGACCCCTTTCAAAGTGTACTTCAGACACAAGCCAGATGTGTTGAACCTGCGAGTGTTTGGGTCCACTGCATGGGCCCGAATTCCACTTGATAAAAGGAGGGATTTGCATTCGAAAAGCATAGAATGTATATTTATTGGGTATCCTAATGAATCAAAAGGTTTCAAGATGTTGTATATCAAAACAAAACATATCATCATTGAAAGGAGTGTCAAGTTCGATGAGCCTCTTCAGGAGGTGGAACTAGTGAAGGAGAAAACTGCTAAATTTCCTTCCTATTCTACTAAATATTTGGATGATGAAATTGGGGGTGATGACCATGATTTGGATCCGGTGATTTCTAATATCAATTTGAAGAAAAAATTAGATTCTGAATCAGAACCTGAAGTACAAAATCATCTTCCCACATGGGCCCGACAGATACTCTCCTCCGCATGAGATAACATTGGAAATGCGGATGATCCAAGGAGAACCCAGTCTAATTTCCAAAGACCAGGTATTGTTCTCTCTTTTACTAATAATTGGATGTCCAAAACTTGTTATTTGATGACTAGTTCAGACCCAAAATCCTAATACCATGCTCGGAAGGATCCGAGATGGCAAGTTTCCATGGATGAAGAGATGAATTCTCTTCAGAAAAACACTACTTGGGAGCTAGTTTCTCTTCCTCCGGGAAGGAAATTAGTTCAATGCAAATGGGTGTTTCAGAAAAAGGTTGCTGCTGATGGTAGAATATGAAAATATAATGAAATTTTGGTAGCAAAATGTTTCTCTCAGGTCCAAGGTGTGGACTACCATGAGACCTTTGCACCGGTTGCAAAAATGGACTCCATCCGCCTAGTTTTGGCAATTTCAGCATCTAAGTACTGGGAAGTGCATCATATGGATGTTAAGTCATATTTTTTGCATGGAGATATTCATGAGGAAATATACATGAATTATCCTGAGGGCTACATCTCTGATCCATATTTGGTTTGCAAGCTAAACAAGTCACTATACGGGTTAAAACAGGTCCCAAGAGAGTGGTATTCCAAGATGGACGCATTCCTTCTCTCACAAAACTTCCAAAGGTGTAGATCAGATCCAAATGTGTATAAAAAGCATTCTGATGGTCATTTGATTATTATTTTTTTATATTTTGATGACTTACTAATCATAGGAGGCACAGTTTCTTCCATTTCATCCATCAAAACTGCTCTCCACAATGCTTTCGAAATGAGCGATTTGGGGCTCTTAAAACAATTTTTGGGGCTCAAAATTGAGAAAAAATTCTGATGGGATAATGGTCACTCAGTCCAAATACATATCATACCTATTAGTAAAGTTTATCATGGCTGAATGTATGCCTCCACCATTCCCTTTCCTTTCAGGGATTAGCCTTGAAGAAGGAAAAGCACACCTCCCTTTGACTGCACTCTCTATCGACAGCTGATTGGTAGTTTGTTGTACTTGACACATTCTCAGCCTGATATTTGTTATGCCATGAATGTTGTATCAAGATAAATGCAGCAGCCTCATGATCTTCATTACAAGTCACCCAAGAGGATCCTCTAGTATATTCAGGGAACCAAGACCTACGGTATTCACTATGCTGTAGACTCCAAGCTAAAGCTGGTTGGATACACAGATTCCGATTGGGTGGGTGATTCTATTGATCAGAAGTCTACTTCTAGATATGTATTCATGTTTGGTGGTGGCCCCATTTTCTGGTCTATCAAAAATCAGGCTACCATAGTATTATTTTCAACAGAGACCGAGTATCAAGGAGCGGTGAATGCTTGCATCCAAGCAGTTTGGTTGCAAGGCATTCTTCCAGAGTTTGATATTGGTAGTACTTTGTCCACTGTCCTCTTTTGTGACAATAAAATTGCTATTAAGATATCCACAGATCGTATTACCAGGAAGAGGACCAAGTATGTAGAGATCCACATGCATTATATCAGGGAGCTAGTGCATGACAGGACCATCATTCTGCAATACTGCCCGACTGATGAGCAGATTGCAGACATCTTCACCAAGATATTTTCAAAAAGAATTTCACTTACCTCCATTCATTGTTGGGGGTGAGTCCATCAGGGTGATCAAACTAATTTCAGTGTTCGTCTTGAGGGGGGGGAGGGGTAGGTTTCCCATTGGGTTTTCCCTCTTTTCCTCACTTAGTTTGTTTTTTAGCATTGTTCAGTTTTAGTATTATATAGGCTGACCTATGGCCTTAGTTGCTAGGGCCCTAGCATTTTTATGGATTTTATGTTTTATACTCCTCCTGAGTATAGCTTAAGGGGGGGTGTTGGAGACATTTACCACCATACACACTCATTTTGGTCAATTTAGCCAAGTTAAACCACTATCCTAAGTTTTATTGACTTAATTGACATCAGAGGAGCACTAGATGACATCATCTAGATCACACCCACACCTACCTTTAGTCAAGGAGGATAACTTAGCCTTCTCCTACATTCGGGGAGGCTAATTGGAGCACTTCGAGGGTGATCTAAGTGTCATTAATGCCCCATATTGCTAACTCATGGTTACAATAAGTTAAACAGAGTAGTGAAGGTGCCTTCCTTCATTAAATTGATTATTTATTGATTATTTAATAAACTGGAGTGAACAGGGGTGCCTCCAACCACTTCTGATGTTTAGTTACACTTCAGTTAACCTCATCGGGGTTCATTGGAGTCGTTGATGTGCTACCACTTGTTGGTTGGTTTGTTGTGACATGTGTCTGGCCTACTTTCAGTTAGACTCGGTCATTTATTGCACTCTGACTTCAGTTAGGGCTCAGTTCAGTCAATTAGGGTTTTGATTAGTGGTTAACTTGAATGTTGACTATGACTTACATTCAGTTAACCTAGACTTACTCATTCAATTTGAATGACCTCCTTGGAAATTTGAATTTCTTTGTCATTCATGCTTGCAGCATGATCTTGTATTGTATTACTCATTCTTTGTGTGAATATATAGAGTGACTATTCATTTTGTAGCACAATTACACCATTTTCATGCCTTATTGTTATTAATCTTTGATGAGACTGTGTTTAGTCCCTAGATTACTATGACATATTAATAGCATCTATGGGCAGAAGCTGCCAGGATAGGTGTGTATGTACAAAACCGTACTCCACACATAGTACTCGAGAGCAAGACACCTGAATAAGTATTTTCTGACAAGAAACCAAAAGTTAGCCATCTCAGAATATTTGGTTGTCCAGTGTACATATACATTCCAAAAGAAAAGAGGAAAAAATTAGATCCTCTACGAAAGAAGAGTATAGTTGTGGGATATAGTTAAAGCTTGAAGGATTGCAAAATATACTTCCTAGGATTCAAGAAGATCGAAATCAGTAGAGACGTAACATTTGATGAAGACTCAACTTACAAAAAATCTAGAGAGAAACCTATTGAAGACCCTAAAGAAGCAGAAGCACCCAAGATTTGAGATACAACTATGAATGATGCAACTCAAGAAGAAGATCAAGAAATAGAAGAACCCAGGAACCTGTAGATACACCCCAAGAGAAGAATTCTCACAAGACGAAACCTGCATGGGTACGAGAGGCTATCCAAGGTGCAGAAAGATATGGGGCTCCAGAAGAAATGCACAAAGAGAGGAAAAGAACTAGGTCCTACTCCGGTTATGTAGCCCTATTGTGTGACATCATTGATAAAGAACCTTCCAACTATGAAGAAGAGGCAGAGAAGAAATAATGGAAGGATTCTATGATCGAGAAGTACCAGTCGATCATGAAGAATGATGTTTGGGATGTTGTCCCAAGATCAGAGGGGAAGTCTGTTGTGACTTACAAGTGGATATACAAGATCAAGCATGTTGTAGATGGTAGCATAGATAAATACAAAGCAATATTTGTGGCTTGCAACTTCTCCCATAAAGAAGGAATAGATTATCAAGAGACTTTTGCACCTGTAGCCAGATACACTTCCATCAGATCAGTACTTGCTCTAGCTACAGTAATGAAATGGAAGATACACTAGATGGATGTCAAGACTACTTTCTTGAATGGTGTAGTGGAAGAGGAAGTGTATGTGGAGCAGCCACTCATTTTTGAGACACATGACAGAGAGACTCATGTGTGTAAATTGAAGAAATTCCTGTACGGTTTGAAACAGAGGACATGGTACGGCAGAATTGACAACTTCCTATCCAGTTTGGGCTTTAGCAAGAGTAAAGCAGATTCCAACATTTACTACAAGGTTGAATAAGGGAACCCAGTGATACTCCTACTGTATGTAGATGACATGTTCATAATAGGTGTATATGGGTTGATTTTTGATACAAAGGGGAAGCTTGTTTCTGAGTTCAAGATGAAGGAATTGGGTATGATGCACTACTTTTTAGGCATGGAGGTATGGTAGAATGCAAATGGAATATCCCTGGTACAAGGGAAGTATGCAGTAGATATCCTGAAGAAGTTTGGGATGATGGACTGCAAGGCCATGACCACACCTATGGCATCAAATCTGAAGCTATTGAGCGATGCTTCATCGGAGTCGGTTGATGATACGATGTATCGTCAGATGATTGGGTCCTTGATGTACCTGAGGAATACAAAACTAGATATTTGCTTTGTTGTGAACACATTGAGCCAGTTCCTAACATATCTGAGACATGTTCACTTAATTGCTGCAAAGCATATTCTGAGGTACCTGAAGGGTACAGTTGATTATGGGCTCAAGTATGAGGCAAATCAAAAGATTAGCCTAGAAGGTTATGTTGATTCAGATTGGGCAGGAAGCTCCATTGATAGGAAGTGCACTTCGGGGTGCTACTTCAGTATGGGATTATGTACGATCTCTTGGTTTAGCAAGAAGTAGTCATGTGTGGCACTGAGTATAACCAAAGAAGAGTATGTTGCAGCTTGTTTATCTAGTTGTGAGGGAGTGTGGATGAGGAAGCTAGTATCTTATTTGTTTGATCTCTAGCTAGATGCTATTTGTATATATTGTGACAACCAAAGTTGTGTGAAGTTGTCGGAGAACCCTGTGTTCCATGACAAGTCGAAACATATTGAGATCAAATATCACTATAGTAGGGATATGGTGCAGAGAGGAGTAGTGAAGCTTCAGTATGTTGTAACAGATGCACATATAGTTGATGTGTTGACCAAGCCATTAGCTAGAGTGAAGTTTGAGTACTTCAGGGAGAAGCTTCATGTTCTCCAAATCGAGGTTCCTTCCAAGAGGAAGTGATGAGTCCATGGGCCCTTCTGACATGGTGGTAGGATTGGATTCTCCCATGGTTAGATGTAAGTGTTGTGCCCTTCTGACATGGTGGTAAGATTGGTTCCTCGCATGGTGAGATGTAAGTGTTGTGCCCTTCTAGCATGGTGGTAGGATCGGTTCCTCCCATGGTCAGATGTAAGTGTTGTGCCCTTCTAACATGGTGGTAGGATCGATTCCTCCCATGGTCAGATGTAAGTGTTGTTCCCTTCTAACATGGTGGTAGGATTGGTTCATCCCATAGTCAGATGTAAGTGTTGTGCCCTTCTAACATGGTGGTAGGATTGGTTCATCCAAGAGGAAGTGATGAGTCCATGGGCCCTTCTAACATGGTGGTAGGATTGGTTCCTCCCATGGTCAGTTGTAAGTGTTGTTCCCTTCTGACATGGTGGTAGGATTGGTTCCTCCCATGATCAGATGTAGGGGTTATTCCCTTCTAGCATGGTGGTAGGATTGGTTCGTCCAATTGTCAGATGTAAGTGTTGTGCCCTTCTGACATGGTGGTAGTATTGGTTAATCCCATGGTCAGATGTAAGTGTTCTAACCTTCTAACATGGTGGCAGGATTGGTTCTTCCCATGGTCAGATGTAAGTGTTGAGCCTTTCCCTGGATGATAGTAGGTGTGTCCTATCATGCCAGCGAATGTAAGTGCAGAGCCTTTCCTCAGATGGTAGTAGGTGTGTCCTACCATGCCAGTGGATGTAAGTGTAGATCCTTTCCATAGATGGTAGTAGGTGTTTCCTACCATGTTTTTGGATGTAAGTGCAGGGCCTTTTCATAGATTGTAGTAGGTGTGTCCTACCATGCTGGTGGATATAAGTGCTGGGGCATTTCTCTGGATGGTAGTAGGCGTTGTTGAAATATTGTAACTTCGAAGAATATTCTATATGCATATTTTGTGGTCCCTAATGGTCCTAAAAGGATAACCACTTGTATTATATTGTACCCCGATGCTTCTAATCGGAATAACTAATAAGATTCATGAGGTTGTCCCCTCTAATTGTAAAGGTGGTTCATTAGCACCCCAGTGTGGCTACTTGAGCCTACATGTGTAACTCGAGCCTACATGATTAAATCAAGCCTACATGTTGAATGAGTTAATTGAAGTGAACGGATGAATATAAATAAAGGTGTAGCTCTCCTCATTTGAACACACACTCTTACTTGTGTAGTGCATTAGTGGAGAAGAGAAGTAGTTGGAGAAGGAGGAGGATCAGGATTTGATCTCCTTGGTGCTTTTATCTTTTATATTTTTGGGGGCATCTATATTTAGGAATATTTTTCTAGGTTTTTCCCCTTAGGGTTTTCCCAGGATAAATATTTGTGTTCCTTTTGTATGGTTGTGCTTGTCTATCTTTCAGTGATCCTATTTATATGCTTTTGTTATGAAAATGAAATGAAATACTGATGTCTTCGCTAAGCATATGACATGTTAACATGGTATCAGAGCTAACCTAAGAAGAAGACATTATGCAGCTACAGAAGCTAGGGCTTATTAATTTTTGGGTCTCTCTCCACAATCCATAAACAAAAGTATGCTAGAATGACTCTCCATTGAAGGGTGCATCTTTAGGTCAAAGCGGAATTCGATTTCGAGCATTTTCAGTTTTCAATGCAGAAATTAGGGCTTTCTATAGAAGAGTAATTTTTGAGTGAGACCAGAAAAGGATTGTTCTCCTCACCAAAACCAAAGTTTAGAGACCTGGATCAAGAAATTTGGTTGGGTGAAACTCTGGGAAAGTCAAACCCTAGTTTGACCCCAAGCTAGAAAAACACTAAGTACTAAAACTGCTAAGTTTTGGTACATTCAGTATATCCTGATATTGGAGAAGGATCAGGAGCTGAAAATTGCAGGGGCCGAAGATAAAATCCTGATGTACATTGTTTCCAAAATTCAGCCTCAGATTCGCTATATTCTGGGAGATATTATCCCTCCAAGTTAGGGTCCTAGCCTCTTCCATAATTCATCCCTAAACAAGACACCTCGGGAGAACTACAGAGGTCCAAATGGAATTCCTAAATATTTTATGGAAAGGGTACAGAATTTAATTTTAGTGGTCCAAATATCAAACTCAGAAGATGAACCAGTGAAACATGGCATTCTATACAACTTCACTATTATGAACAGTCCTGTAACAGGTCACCTTGGGAAAAGGATCATAAATCCGAAATGGTAAAACCAATTCTGATGAAACCTATGTTTTTGGATCAGGGACATGAGAGGTTACCTCAGTACAAAATTTCAGACATAGAGGATCAGTAATTTTGGAGATATCATAGAAACAGTAACAGGCATTTCTGCAGAAGAAATTGGAAATCTAGGGCTTCCTGTTTCGGGAGCTTCCCTCCACTGTTTTCAGAAAAGGAGTACATTGGACAGCTCTATTTGAAGATATCTATCTGTATATCCAATAAGATCTAAAATATTCCAATTTTTTGAAAATTAGGGTTTCTATGACAAACCCTAGATTAGCGAGCTTCGGAATGAAGACAGACACCTCAAATCAGTAAGATCTAATCCTTTGCTATTTTCATTTGGGGTTCTCATTTCAAAGTGATCTATCACATCAGCTTGATGATAAGCTTGGTGAAGTTGACAAATTCCAAGCCTAGAAGTATATGATCTCTCTAAAGAAAATGGTTTGGACACCTACAAGAGTATACAGGTTCTAGTTCCAGAGGGAGATGAGGCTAGAAGCCTTACACAAGAAGAACTTGGTCAAGGCTAGGAAGATCATTGCTGATTCAGTCATGAATCAACTTGTACCACAAGTGTCTCCCCAAAGACACCGAAGATGTTTGATTCCTTGACCAAGATATTTGAAGATAAGAACTTAAATCAGAAAATGGCTTTGAGAAAACAGTTGAAGAATGTGAAGATCCAGAATGCAGAACAACTTGAAGTGGTAGAAGAAGAAGTGGAGAATGCATAAGTGGTGATGGCCACCTTGAATGGCATCCCTGGATCATGGGATTCATTCATGCAAAGAATGTGTGCCAGAAGGAAGTAATTACTTTCAACAGAGTTTGGGAAGAAGAAGAAGCTCATCTCATAAGAAGAGAAGAAGAAAGATGGAAGCAATTGAAGATCAAGCTCTCACCATTCAAAGAAGATCCCTCAAGCGATGAGGAATATGAAGAACTCAGTTCTTAAAGAACCTCTTATCCATCTTATCATTTGGATAAGAAATGATTATTTCATGAATGAAGAAGATGATGAAGCAGAATGATCAAGAAGGAGTCTACCCATGAAACAAACAAAAGATAAGTATTCAATTATTGTTTTGTTATGCATTTGATTATATTCAGTTGATGTGTTATGCATGATAGATTGTTTGCATTAATGACTGTATACTACTAATATGCATGTGATGGGTAAGTATCTCATGGTGCTATACAAATCTCCATTGCTACTTATATAGAATGAAACCTCTTTGCTGACATATTGGATTAGTGCACAATCTCAATGTTGTCCTGGTAGAGATGGAAGGCATCTAGAAAAGTTTCCGTGAGATATGGATGAATGTTGTATTGGCTAAACAGTTGCATGATGCATAATAATTTGTCGTTATGCATACGTTTGATGAAATAGTTCTAATCGTGCAACTGGTGCATTTGAATTGTAGGAAAGGTCTTGTACAACCTCCTACAAGAAAAAGAAAAAAAGGATGAGACTTGTTCCAAAGAACAAGTGATGACAATTCAAGATTCACCCCAATAAACATGAATATGAAGCTCCCAGAATCAAAGACACCATGATGAAAGAAAGAGCTTCAAAGAGCGGTAGATTCACCTCGAAGGATGAATACCACCATGGCTACAAGAGATAACTCAAGATGAAGAAAATAATTCTATGAAAGAAGCTATGATCAAAGAATAACAGTTGATCATGAGGAATGATGTATACGATGTGATTTCTAGACATAAAGAGAAGTACGTAGTATCTTCCATATGGATCTACAAGAACAAGTGTGCAAAGCAAGGTTCGTGATTTGCCTAAAAAATAATAGACTATGACATGACATACTCTATTGACCAGTATATATCAAGCATAAAACCACCTGTATAGAATGAAGAAGGAAGGAGTGACTACAAAAGATATCTGAGTTCGACACGGTATGACATGATGGACAACTTCCTGATGGATCGAGACTTTACCAAGAGTAAAGTGGGTTCCAACCTTCAAGGTTGAATGTACAAGACTAGGATATGTTGATCTGACAAGATGAGCTCATGGAATATGTTATGATGAAAGAATACTAGAATGATGTATGGGATATAGTTCCCAAACCAGAAGGAAAGAGTATTGTATCCTCCAAATGGATATACAAAATAACCATGTAGCTGACGGAAGTATCGAGAAGTATAAAGCAAGATTTGTGGCCAGAGGTTTCTATCAGAAAGAGGGAATTAATTCTGAAGAGACACTTACTCCAGGAAGCAAGGTACACTTCCTTTAGAACTATGATGGTAGTTGCTTCCATGATAATGTAAAGACAAGCCTTCCTTAACGGTATGATTGAGAAATAGTTTTACATCGAATAGTAACGAGGATTTGAAGTTGAAGACAGATGGAATCAACTATGCAAGTTGAAGAAGGCCCTCTATGGCCTGAAGCAAGCTCCCAGAGCTTGGTATGGAAGAATAGATAGTTTCTTGTTGAGCATGGGATTTACCAAGAGTAAAGCTGATCCTAACCTTTATCTCAAGGTTGTAGAAGATGAAATTGTCATCCTGGTATTATATGTGGATGACTTATCCTTTACAGGAAATGAGAAACATGTCATGGAAAGCAAGAAGAAACTAGCAGAAGAATTTGAGATGAAAGACTTTGGGTTAATGCATTATTTCCTAGGTCTGGAAGTATGGAAAAGTTTAGAAGAAATATTTCTCAACCAGGGAAAGTATGCGTTAGAGATATTGAAGAGATTCAATATGTTGGAATGCAAAGTCATGGCCACACCCATGGACTCCAACCTGAAGCTGTAAGCGGATGACTCATCAGATTTAGTGGATATGACTCTTTACAGACAGATCATTGGGTCATTGATGTACTTAAAAAATACCAGACTAGACATTTGTTTTGCTGTGAACACCTTAAGTCAATATCTTGTTCAACCAAGACGGGTTCACCTAGTAACTACAAAACATGTGATGAGATATCTAAAAGGGGCTATAGACTTTGGTCTATACTATGATGGTAGCCATGAGTATAGATTGTATGGCTACACAGATGCAAATTCGGCTAGAAGTATCTTAGACAAGAAAAGCACATCAGGTAGATGCTTTTGTTTGGGCTCTGCTATGAGTTCATGGTTTAGCAAGAAACAATCCAGTGTTTCTCATATCATGGCTGAAGCAAAATACATAGCAGATTGCTCTGCTAAGTTGTGAAGCCATATGGATTCGGAAGCTGATATCAGGTCTCTTTGAATTGAAGATGGATACTACATTGATTCTATGTGATAACAAGAGTTGTGATAACAGAGAACCCTGTGTTCCGTCGTAACACATAGAAATCTGGTATTTCTACATTCAAGATAAAGATGTAGATGATGATGTTTCAGTATTTACATACTGTAGATACAGATGATGGTGATTCAATATTTCTATACTGAATATAGAGATGATGATGTTTCAGTATTCCCATGCTAAAGATATAGATGATGATGATTTCTGTATTCCCATACTGAATATATAGATGATGTTTTAGTATTTACATACTGTAGATGCAGATGATTGTGACTTGATGATGCTTTCAGTACTCACATACTAGAGATACAGATGGTGATAGTTCAGTATTCACATACTAAAGATGTAGATGAAGATGGTTTAGATGATGATGCGCTGACAAAGCCTCTGTCTTGGATAAAGTTTGAACACTTTCAAGACAAGCTTGGTATGGTTCAGAAAGGCCTTCCCCGAAAGGGGGAGTAGTGATGTTGCAATGGGATTGTATCATACCTGGACACTTTACCTAAAGTGATCCGGAGACCTCGGTATTCGAGAATGAAGAGGGATTGTATCATCCTGGGACATATGTCCAGAAGTGATCCAGAGACCTCAGTCTTCAAGAATGAAGTGGGATTGTATCATCCCTGGGCACTTTCCCTAAAGTGATCCGGAGACCTCCGTCTTTGAGAATCAAGAGGGATTGTATCATCCTTGTACATATGTCTAGAAGTGATCCGATGACCTCGGTCATCGAGAATGTGGCAGGATTGTATCATCCTTGAACTTCGATTCAGAACAGATCCGGTGACCTCGGTCATCGAGAATGTGGCAGGATTGTATCATCCTTGAACTTTGGTTCAGAACGGATCTGGTGAACTTCAGTCATCGAGAAGGTGGTAGGATTGTATCATCCTTGGACTTCAGTTTAGAATGGATCCGGTGAACTTCGGTCATCGAGAAGGTGGTAGGATTGTATCATCCTTGAACTTCGGTTCAGAATGGATCCAGTGACTTCGGTACTCGAGAACGTGTGTTGATACCATAATTCCTAGAGGAAGGATTGCCTGAGTTCCACATCTTTGTTGATCCCGTAATTTCGAAAGGAAGGATCGTTAGTAACTCCATAAATACCTAAATCCCGTAATTCTGAAAGGAAGGATCATTGAATTGATCCCGTAATTCCAATAGGAAGGATTGTTTGAGTTTCACAGATGTGTTGATCTTGTAATTCCAATAGGAACGATTGTCTGAGTTCCACAAATGTGTTGATCCCATAATTCTGAAAGGAAGGATCGTTAGTAACTCCGTAAAGACCTAAATCCCATAATTCCAAAAGGAAGGATTGTTAGTAACTTCGTAAAGACCTAAATCCCGTAATTTCGAAATGAAGGATCGTTGGTAGCTCCGTAAAGACTTGATCCCGTAATTCCAACAGGAAGGATTGTCTGAGTTCCACAGATGTGTTGATCCCGTAATTCCAACAGGAAGGATTGTCTGAGTTCCACAGATGTGTTGATCCCGTAATTCCAATAGGAAGGATTGTCTGAGTTCTACAAATGTGTTGATCTCGTAATTCCGAAAGGAAGGATTGTTAGTAACTCCATAAAGACCTAAATCCTGTAATTCTGAAAGGAAGGATCGTTAGTAGCTCCAGAAAGACTTTATCCCATAATTCCAAAAGGAAGGATCGTCTGAGCTCCACAGATGTGTTGATCCTGTAATTCTGAAAGGAAGGATCGTTAGTAACTTCGTAAAGACCTAAATCCTGTAATTCTGACAGGAAGGATCGTCTGAGTACCACAGACATGTTGATCCTGTAATTCCAAAAGGAAGGATCATGTTGATGATGATGATGTTGATGTCTTGATGATGATGATGTTGATATTTTGATGATGTTGATGTTTTGATAATAATGATGATGATGATTTTTTCATGATGATGTTTCTGATCGAAAGATCAGAGTATGATGATGATGATGTTTCTGATCAAAAGATCAGAGTATGATGATGATGTTGTTGCTAATCGAAAGGACAAAGTACTAAAGAAGATGTTGCTGCTCGAAAGGTCAAAGTGTTAAAGATGATGTTGTTGATTGAAAGGTCAAAGTGCTAAAGAAGATGTTGTTGATCGAAAGGTCAAAGTGTTGAAGATGATGTTGTTGATCGAAAGGTCAAAGTGTTGAAGATGATGTTGCTGATCGAAATGTCAAAGTGCTGAAGAAGATGTTGCTGATCCAAAGGTCAAAGTGTTGAAGATGATGTTGCTGATCGAAAGGTCAAAGTGCTGAAGATGATGTTGCTGATCGAAAGGTCAAAGTGCTGAAGATGATGTTGCTAATCGAAAGGTCAAAGTGCTGAAGATGTTGCTGATTGAAGCAGTCAAAGTATTAATGATGATGAATATTGAATATTGAAGATGAAGACTACATAATGTTGAAAAGCTTCCAATGATTTATAGATGTGTTACCCTGATGATGCTGATGATGTCCTCTATCTCTCTCCTACTATTGTTGTTGTTGATGTTGTTGTAGAATACCCTTCTCGTTAAGAGGGAGTGTTGAAATATTGTAACTTCGAAGAATATTCTATATGTATCTTTTGTGGTCCCTGATGGTCCTACCTGGAGAACCACTTGTATTATCTTGTACCCTGATGCTTCTAATCGAAAGAACTAATAAGAGTCATGAGTTTTTCCCCTCTAATTGTAAAGGTGGGTCATTAGCACCCCAGTGTGGTTACTTGAGCCTAGATGTGTAACTCGAGCCTACATGTCGGATGAGTTAATTGAAGTGAACGGATGAATATAAATAGAGGTGTAGCTCTCCTCATTTGAACACACACTCTCACTTGTGAAGCGCATTAGTGGAGAAGAGAAGTAGTTGGAGAAGGAGGAGGATCAGGCTTTGATCTCCTTGCTGGTTTTATCTTTTATCTTTTTGGGGCATCTATATTGAGGAAGATTTTGCTGGGTTTTTCCCCTTAGGGTTTTCCCAAAATAAATCTTTGTGTTCCTTTTGTATGGTTGTGCTTGTCTATCTTTCAGCAATCCTGTTTATATGCTTTTGTTATGAAAATGAAATGAAATACTGATGTCTTAGCTAAGCATATGAAATGTTAATAGGTGTGTCCTACCATGCTAGTAGATGTAAGTGTTGGGGCCTTTCCATGGATGGTAGTAGGTGTGTCCTACCATTCCAGTGGATGTAAGTGCTGGAGCCTTTTCATATATGGTAGTAGGTGTGTCCTACCATGCTAGTGAATATAAGTGATGAGCCTTTCCAACATGGCTCTTGGATGTTATCCTCCCATGGTCAGATGTGAGTGCTAGTCCTTTCTGACATGGTGGTTGATGTGTTCCTCCCATGGTTAGATGTGAGTGTTGGGCGTGCCTTTATGACATGGTGGTGGATGTGTTCCTCCCATGGTCATATGTAAGTGTTGGGTGGGCCTTTCTGAATGGGTTCAATATAAGTGCTGAAGAAGATGAATACCTACATGGAGGCTAGGCCTACAACCATCATGAAAAAGGGCTGGCTCTATAGAACTTCCTATGACAAGAAGAATTGAGAGATAGTACCAGTTGATTGAGATATCAGAATCAGTGATAATGATGATATAGTGATGATCCATTTTCGATGATGATCCAATGATGATCCAAGTTTAATCATGATCCAAAGAAGAAGACTTGTGCTAATGTATTGTGTCAAGAGAATATATTCCTAGTTAAGAGGGAGTGTTGATGTATTTGTAACTTCAGAATGTATTCACTTATGTATTTCATATATTGTATTTGATTAGTCCCAATGTTCCTATCAGGAGAGTCAGTAATGTAAAAAAATCATGTAAAGTCATAGAGGTTAACCCTCCTTGTTGATCAAGGGTTAAATTCCCCGTAGTTGTGGGGAACTAGGGTTATTAGACTCTCCTATATAAGTCGGCCCTGGTAAGTTATTGTCAAGTCAAAAAATAGTATAAATCGAGAGTGAGACTCTCTATTTATCACACAGTCACTCACACCTGGTTGTAGCGCATGAGTGAGAGAGAAGGAGCTGGGACAAGAGAGAGAACACTGGTGGAGATCATCTTTTCTATATTTGGGTTTTACTACTGCCATTGGTGCTTATTCTATCTCTGAGTAATTTGCGAGGTTTTCTCCTTTATCGTTTCCCCTAGGAAAATCTTTGTGTATATTGTTTCTTGTGATTGATTGTTGTGCATGTTATTCTCTCAGATAATATCCTAAGATAATACTGTCTAATTGATAAAAATCCAAAAATTAATCATTTTGGTGTTAGTGGTGATGTTAAAGGATATAAAAATATTCACAATCCACATATCTTTACTTTTGGAAACAAAAAACTGTAGTACATGAGTGCCACTACTCAAATTGCATCTAAATAAAATTAATGAGTAGAACCATAAGACAGAACTTGGTGCAAAGAAAGGAGTACCAAACGAGGATTCCACTTGGGAATATGAACAAATGTTTAAGAATAAAAACTTGGAATTTATTGATGACAATAAATCTTGAGTGGGTAGGATTGTCATGTCCCCAGTTAAATAATTTCCAAATAAGTCTATTTGCAACTAATGTTTCACCAACCTACTACTTCCCTAGGTTAAGATGGATACATAAATTTTGTAATAAAGGGATTTGTGACCCAAAATAAGTATAGTTTAACATATTCACATTTAAATGTGTCACATAAATTATAAATTATAATAAAATTAAGTTATCATGGGTTCATGAAGACACTTGGAAGCTTGTGAAGCCTTCGGGTGACTAGATTCCCCGCACACTTGGCATGATATCCATCCAAATTCAAACACATGGGCAATGTAACATTATTGGATGGTTATGTGGTTTAAAATATCATATAAGTATCTAATTAATTCTAATTGGTAAAGGACGGTAACTCCCATGGAAGAGGAAGAGACTAGAAGACAAGGTGTGCCACCTGGAATGAGATTATATGCACTCAATGACAACAAATGATGCAAGATTCTATGATAAGTATGAAAAATTCAGACCTGATATATGACATGAAAAATATGAAATGACAGGGATAAAAATATCCACTAATAGGTCTAATTTGGTATTTAGAGGAAACCATTCAAATTGGGGAAAGAATTGGAGCATGAAGAGGAAGACAAGTGTTATGAGAGTTACTAAACCACTAAGATGAGTTGGAGGAATCTCATGGAGGGAAATTAGAACTTAATAGGCCTCATGGATTTAATAAAAGGGTTTCATGAGGAAGGAGAATATCTATTTATCATTTTTTAATTGGCCTTTGGTATTTTGGAGAGATTTTGCTTGTCCATTGCACGGTGAGTGTTCACTCTCCCTGCTTGTGAACCAATTTTGAGGGAGATGGATTCCTTTCCAAGTTTGTTGATGGATAGGCCATGTAGATACCTCATTGGATATTAATGAATGATTTTTAGTTTTATTTTTAAGTTACATACATTTTAATTCTCATTTATCTCCCCACTCTCTCATTCCTTCTTCTCCATTTCCCCACACTCTCATGTCGATGGTGCATTTGTTGGAGTGGTTCTTGCACGTTGCTGAGGATTTTTGGTGCCCAATATTGGTTATATTATGTGTGGCTCTGTAATATCATATAAATATTATCTGTAAGTCGAATTATCAGAAATACATGTATGAAAGGCTTGCATTCCCCATGCTCTTGAATAACTAGTTTTCATGGATTTGGATTCAATCTTGACGTGGTTTTATATCAGATTTGTATGAGGACTTTTATATGATTTTTATGATTTTAGGGAAGCCATATATTATTTAAGACTCTGTACTTTCATTATCATATTCTATTCATATCTAAATACATGGAACTCCTGTGTGGAAATATTCCATTCTCATGCCATTATATCACTAGTTTTCATGGATTTTGTCTTCAATCTTGAAGTAGTTTTATACCAGATTTGTATGAGGGATCTTATATGAGTTGGATTATGTTGGAGAATAAATATATGATTTATTAATATGTAATTTAATTTCCTTATTATTTGTGGCTCGAAATCCAATAAACTCATGTGTAAAAATCTTCCCTCCCCATGCCATCGAGTCACTAGTTTCCATGACTTTGGCTTCAACCTTGAAGGAGTCTTGTATCATATTTGTATGAGGGATTTTATATGAGTTATGATGTTGTGAAAGACATATATTATATTTTACTCTTTAATTTCATGTTTCTATTATCTATGGGTCGAAATCCAAGGAATTCATATGCAAAACTTTTGCAATTCCATGCTACTAATTCACTAGTTTTCATGTATTTGACTCCCATACTGAATGAGTTGTATACAAGAATTGTATGAAGGTATTTATATGGTTTTTAATATTTTGGGGGAATAAATTTTTATTATGTATATGTTCCCTATATTTCATGTCCTGATATGAACCTTTAACTCTACCTTTGATATGTCAAAATCGAGCTAGTTATGCAATTTCCCTATAAGCAATTTCACTGAAAGTTATCAAACAAATGTGGAACTCTATAACCAGTTCGAAGAACTAATAAAAATGTGTAATGAAAGTAAATTATTTATTATATCATTCCACATAATATTATTACAAATTTTTGAGGTCCTTACATGAGTTGGGAAGCCCAATTGGCCTACACCCTAGGGGGGATTTCATCACAATTTCCTAGTAATTTTTTGCCTTTTTTCCATTATCCCCAAGAAAGGTTTCAGAGGTATAAAGTCTGATAAAAAATGTCCATATAACATATTTGGATTTTATAAGACTCAACATACCCATACATATCAAATTTGGGACCATTTGGTGAAAGTTGGAACCCTCTAGAGTCATGACTAGTTAAGCTCGAATTTTTCCCAATTTGTAATTTCCTCCAAAATTCCAAAAAAGGGACATTACATGAGAAGATTGGAGAAATGTTTCATGAGATCCGGAAGACCACATCCTCAAACGTCTGTAGTGGACCACTTTAAATATATGTCATTATTTTGTTTTATTAGTTTGAAGAAAAATCATAAAATCTTAAAAATATTTGTTTATTTCTTGTTGTAAGTCAAGATTGAGACATCCCTTGCACCATGAAATATACCCTTAGATACGGTTGATATAAGTTAGGTTATTTTGCATGGATTAGGGGAGAAATCCCTACTACAGGAGGACACTAATCCCGGTAAGCTATTTGTATGGCCTTTTTGCTATTTTTTTCTATTTGTAAAACATTTTCAACAGGTTAATACAAATGTGTTTGTTGTGTAGAGTTGTGTAAAGAGTTTCCTTCACCTTAACCTCTCTAGATATGCATCCTATCATTTTCTTCATTTTTACTTATCGTTGGTAAGTTATGACTTACCATTACCTCGTTTTTTGTTTTGCTACAGGCCCTTGTCAACATTATGGAGTTTTGGATGGTTTTTATTACTGCGTAACTCGATTGCATGAGTATTAACCCTCAACCATTCTTGGATTATTGAGGAATTTTTTTTTAGGAAAGCTTTTAATACCTTATACAAATTAATATTTATGGTTTTTAAAACAAAAATACAATGGTAATTACTACCTATGTGTCTGATATGTGTAGGTGGAGTGTTGTTGTATCCAAAGGTCTGTGATAATTTTTTAATATTTTGTTGTGGTGGTTGTTGGATTCCATAATTAGGAAGAGTTCTTCTAGTGATATTTGGCTTACCCTCATTATTGTTAACTCATTAATCTTTCATTGAAATCGATCTCTAACTGTTTATCTGTTGGCATTTGGGTAAAGGTGGGTTGTGGAATTTCTACGATTTGGATAAATGTTTGTTCCTCCATCACGGTATGTGAAATGTCCCCTCTTTTCATCCACAAGGTCTAGTATATAAACACTTTTGTGCAAGGGTTTGAAATTGGAAGAAATATTCACGAATACTTAAGACTCGTTAAAAGATTTAAGTTAATTTTAATGCACTGATGGAATTTTACTATGTAAAAGAATGCTAGGGTTAAGACTTTGTAATAAAATTTTAAGCGTGGTTGGACTATTTATTTTCAATAATAAAAATCAAACCATGAGGACTCCATATTTCTAATATGAATGCTACTATGTAACGTTATAAGGGAGACTTTCTTTCCCTCTCGACTTTAGTTATATTTGATAAAATATATTGTTTACAAGTTTTTGAAGTTTGGAGCATTTTAGTTTGATGATTCTACTTTGATTTGTGATTTGATTGGCAGTATGGTTAGAGCCTTGAAATAACCTTCTAATCAATAAGTTGGATTCTTGATGTATATTATTATTGTCTATGTGTAAATTTCATTTATCCTCTCAATTCAATTTATAGTTTATGAATTGTTTTCCATTTGTTAACATAGCTAGGTTTTTATAAGTATTTACCTTTGGCCTTAATGGAATAATAATCATTTAGAAGTAATATTTATAATCTTTGTATAAAAAAAAGCGTCTCGGATCTGTTGTTACTTGTCGCACACCTCTAAATTTCATAAATAAATAAATAAATTGATATAACATATATTTGTAAACAACTCATTATGTTCCTACATGTATTAGTTGTTTAGGCATTAAACACATCTATTATTGTTTTTTAAAGTTGCTTATACAAATATTTACAATGTTATTTGACAGGTTGCACAAAAGTGGATGGTTATTGGGATTATCATCATACTGCCGTCATACCTATAGGTGATGTTTTTTTTCGTTTTTACCTTGTTCTTTCTATTAGATTTCATCAGCACTGCTTATCCCCAAGGCTAAGTTCTGGTGTTCATCTCTTCGCTAACCTTTTAAAGTATGGTGCTAAGGTTGCATGATAACATGCTTGGGAGACTAAGGGTATAGTATTGATCTCACAATTTCTATGTAATAAGGTTCATAAAGGATCCAAGGACTAACCTTGGTTCCTAAGTGAAAATATCATAAAGTATAACATGGGAAAGGAACTTGGTCTTAAAGGGAAAGGGTTAATATTTGACAAGGTTTTGAAGTTTTGAATTAAATGTTTAAATCTTAAGATATGGGGTTTATACCATAGTTGGACATATTAATGAATACAATGATTATTGATTATGATTTTATATGGTTATATTTTATGGGGTTTCCACCATAGTTCGAATCTTGGCATAAAAATAATGATTGAATGTTATGATTTCTTATCGTCCATGGGTTATGATGGTGATAAATTCAGTAATTTGATTGACTTGTGGTTTTAATGTACTACCATGGTTGTGAGTTGATAGTGCAGCTACACATTTTATTACTGGATTAAGAATGCATCTCATTAGTCCACCTCTGAAACACGATGGTCAGTGTTTCAATAGGGTTTAATGTGTGTTTTTTTTGTATGAACCCTTCATTGTTTTGGTGTTTGGTCTTTGTTTATGAGAGTTGAGTCTCTACTCTGCCAATGGTGATTATATGAGAGTTTTGGGTGTGAAAAATTCCCCACATTTTAACGACATTCTATCTAGTTTCTCCCCAAGGTGTACAATAGGTATTCATGGCTCTAATGGTAACCTATAGTATGATTCTTTGCTTCCAACAAACCCAGCCACTGTCTTTCGCTTCGAAACTTCCCTTTATGAGGTAAGGGACTATTATTTCAACTCTGTAAGGTTTTTATTATGTAGTTGATGAAATTTCATTGTAAATACTAATACTCCTTTTTTTTGGTACAGAAAGAGGAGGGATAAGGGCATTCCAGAGGATTCGACCCCTGGCCCTCTCTACAAATCCACCAGGTAAGCCAAAATGCAAAAGCTTTTACACTGTTTAAAATTGTTTATAATTCTAAGGTCTTAACTGTGGTCGGTTAGTTTTAGGGTCGAGGGTGATGGCGAGGATTGTGATAGGGTCACCTCCTCCCACGTCTGCATCTTATAACTCCAGGGTAACAATATAAAAAATACTACTATGTTTCATTACCATTTAAATTTTACCCACAGTTGCTGAGAGTTTCCTTTGTTAATGCAGGTGGCTTATTTACTGAGAAATTGGGTCATGATGGAAGTATAGGATCCATCTTTGTGCAAGATAATTTATAGTGTTTTTCTTCAACCCTTAGGGTTAAAACTCTAACTGGAAGAGGTATTTACGACCTCTCTGTTCCATCATTATTTTTAACCAGTTATGTGCATTGTAGCTTGTTCTTAGGTTTTAAATGGTTTTTGTGGGAGCCATTGTGGAAGGACTTACCACCACCTATAACTTAATAAATTAATGGAGTGTTTTTATTTTTTTTAAATTATGTGGATTCCACCGTAATGGTCTTACGACCACATTGTTGTGAAATAATGGTTTAACATTGGATGGTGTTTGATATTTATAACTTTTAATACGACCCATAGGGTCTTTGCGATTTATGTGACGCTCTCCTGAATTATCTGTTATATCTTGGTTGTAATATGTATTTGCATGCATTTGGTTTAAACCGTCTGGATTGATTAATGGATTAATATACCTGAATAATATTTGGGTTGCCATCTATGATGGACTTACTTGCACGTAAAGGATTTGACCGGATTTTCTTGCATTTTAAGAGCATGTGCGTGTAGATTTGATTTTGATTACTAAATATATACTTGTATAATTTATTTTCTTATGCAATGGTTTCCATGCTTCGATGGTATTATTGCCATACATTTCATTTGGGAAGATTCGTTGCTATGAAGAATAGTCGAGCATTTGATTTGGAAATCTATAGTATTTATTTAGTTTAATCTTAGCCCGTGGTTGGATTGGAAACAAAATATCATTCAAGGGTTTCCTTGATTCAGGTCGTTGACTCTTAGTTTAAGAATAAATAGGGTATTTGCTATTCTTTAATTGAACGGTTATATAGGTTGTCATTACCATAATTGGTATAATCCGTTACATATATGTGTGTGTGTGTATTTTGATGATTTTTATATAGAGTATTTATAGATATTTATTTAGATCCCAATTGATCTCAATTTGAACATTCTTGATTTGCACTGGGCTTTATGAAATGAGATTTATTTTAATAATTTATACTTCTGTAGAAGATTCTAGGATCTTAGCTTGATAGGAGAACTATCCAGTTTTTATATTTTTTTGACTAGTTGTTTTATGAAAATGAATATTGGACTATAATATTTGATCTCAACTTGTTTGGTTCTCTTTATGTGATTTTGTTATAATAATTAGAGAGTGTTATCTCTATATACCTTGATCGTAAGTTAACTAAAACTATAATAATATACACTTTGAGAATAGTTTATCGTAACATACTAGCAGGATTAATTTACAGACATAGAAATCATTACAAGAAGCGAGTACTTAGATATAAATCAATAGTAGATAACAATAACTACATTTATAGTTTGCGTTGAAATTACTAGTTGTTATAATAAAACAAATTACTAACAATATTCTATTCGGGTATGGATGCTCGATCAAAGATACATTCATAACTAAATCAGGTGTTTTATAGGCATCAATAAAAATTAGAAAATAAGATCTAGTTTTAATACATATTAGGAATGGATACTAACCTGTAACAAATATACATTCAAATTAGATACATGATAAATGTTTGTCCTATACAAATGCATAAAACATTTATGCCTAAAAGAAGATAGTTGTGATTCAAAGATAAGATATACATTCTATTATAACTAGTTTTAATTAGTTAAGAATAAGACAAGCAACCTGGCACCACTATCGATAAAATAGAAATGGAATAGTCATTCCTCCCAACCAACTCCTAGAGAATCCAATTCACTTTCTCCAGAACCCCCGATCCTATTCCTTGAACCCCAAGAGAAAAATTCACTCAATGTGCCATCTCTTGCATTATCAAAATCAATATTTGTCCAATGATAGACTCCTAATTTCTAATGGACATACTATTATATAGTGTTTTTCCTAGGAATTGGTCATTTATGAGCCTCCTTCTCTTTAGCACTCAATAAATATTTTTGACCTGTTTTTGGGGAATATTTCTCTTGCACCTTGAGCTCTCACTCAAAAGCTACATCCACTTGTATTTTCCTCTTATGGGTCAGCAAACACTCTTTAACAACTATTTCATTTGTGTCCCCTCCAGTATCTTTTATTAATAAAAGAATCCATTACATTTGTTTTATTTTTGACTTTCTGTCAAAAATAGTTAAAATAATAAAATAAAATATTTTAAAAGAATTAAATAAAAATTTATTAAATCTTGGTGTATTACATACAAATCCCCTTACAAGATAACACCGTCCTCATATTTATTAACTTTATTTCTTATCCTTCCATTTCTTTATTTTGGAATAGGATCAAGTATGCCTCCCGCATATCCCTTTACAATTCCCAAGTGGACTCTTCTGGACTAAGGTGCTTCCATTGCACCTTGAGTTTTTTTATGGTTGGTTCTAGAGTAATAGTTCTCTACTGTAGAGAATACGCCCCGGTCCCACCTAAAAATCTCCTTCAGGTTCCACCTGTATAACATTCGAATCGACCACATGAGTAGCATCATGAACATATTTCTTCAAAATGGAAACATGAAAAAAATTATGTACTTTAACAATAGGTTGTAGGGCTAACTAGTAAGCAACCGACCCTACATTAGCCAAAATTTCAAATGGACTGCAATACCTAGATTCCAACTTTGAATAGTTGCCCAATATCAGAGAGATTTTCTTGGGATTTACCTTTATATACACATGGTCACCTACCTGGAACTCCCTAGGGTTTTTTTTGAAGTCAACATAGATTTTCTTCTTGTTTTGGGAAGATATTAAATTTTCTTGTACCTGTTTCACAGTTATTTCCATATCCTTTAACGATTCATGTCCTAACATCAACCTCTCAACTGTATTGTTCTAAGAAATTGGAGTATTACATTTACATCCATATAGAATTTTAAAAGGACTCATACCAGCTGATACTTAAAATTTATTATGTAAGCAAATTCCACTAAGTGTAAGCAATTTTCCCACTTACTTGGTTTGTCAATTAAATACATTGTAAGCATGTATTATAGGACTTGATTTATCCTTTCAGATTGTTCATCTATCTACAGATGATACATAGTACTGAAATTAAATTGTGTGCCTAGTCCTTTAAACAAAACTTTCTGGAAATTTCCTGTAAATTTTACATCTCTATCTGAGATTATTACCTTTGGTACACCAAGTAACCTAAAAATATCTTTCATAAAAATATTTTCGATGTTAGAAGCCTTATAAGTAGATTTTACTGAAATAAAATGAGTTTCTTTACTTAACTTATCGACTACGAATATTATTGAGTCGTGTTTCCTGAAATTTTTAAGTAGATCTATTATAAAATCCATACATATTATTTCCCACTTCCATTCCAGAATGGGTAGCGGTTGCAATAACCCTGCTGGATGTTGGTGTTATTCCTCTACTTGTTGGCATTCTATGCAGGGATATAAATACTTTGCTACCTCTTTCTTCATGTTAGGCCAGAAGGATTCTTTTCTCATTATGGTTGTCATCTTCTGGTATCCAGGATGTCCTAAACAAGTTCGTTTGTGTAACTCATTCATAACAGTTAATTTGATTTATGTTGTATTTGGTATGCACAACCTATTTTTATGCAACAATAATCCTCTTCCATTTAAAATAAAATATGTACTTATTTGGTTCTTTTCATTTTCACCAGTCTTTTCCTTTAAATTTTGGTATTCTTTATCCGAAATCTCCGCATTTAAATCTAATTTTCCCAATCTAATTTGTAATTACTGCTTGCAAATAGTAAATTTGTGTGACGACTTAAATATTCTACAACTTTGTTTTATTTTCCCTTTATATGTTTTAATTTGAATTCATATTCACTTAAGAATGACAGCCACCTACCTTGTCTAACATTTAGATTTTGTTGGTCAAATAAGTATTTTAAACTTACTTTATCTTACATTAGCAAAATTTTCTTCCGATGATGTAGTGTCACAACATTTTTAAGGCGTGTATGATTGTAGCAAGTTCTAAGTCGTGCATAGTGTAATTATTTTCATGTTCTTTTACTTTTCTAGATTCATATGATACAATCTAATTCTCTTGAATTAACACCCCACCTAATCCTTCCATACAAGCATCGGTGCATACGACGAAATCCTTAAAAGGACAAACAATTTTTAAGATAGGGGAAGTAGTTAACAAATTTTTTAATTTATTAAAACTATCCATACACTTTTCAATCCAATCAAACTTCTTACCTTTTTTCTGTAGTAAAGTTATGGGGTAGGCTATCTTAGAAAATCCTTCAATAAACTTTCGAATATAACCCGTAATCCCCATGAACTATATTATGTTTGTTACATTTTTAGAAAATTTCCATCTAATGATAGGCTTAATACTGTCGGGGTTGATAGATATTCCATCCTTGGATACTACGTGTCCTAGGTATTGAATCATGTATTTAAAAAAGTCACATTTGCTAAAATTAGAAAACAATTGTTTTTCTCTTCATACTTGTAAAATTATTCTTAGATGTTCTTCATGTTCTTGTTTATTATTTGAGTAAGTCAGTATGTCATCGATGAAGATGAATACAAATTTATCTAGGTAATTACTCATAATATTATTCATTAAGCACATAAAGGTTGCATGTGTGTTTGTCAACCCAAAAGGCATTACGTCAAATTCGTAATGACCATAATGGGTTGTAAATGCAGTTTTAAAGATGTCTTCATCTTTGATCAGTACCTGATGGTATTCGAACGTTAGATCTATTTTAGAGAATACTTTTTCCCCACAGAACTGATCGAACATATTTTCTATCCAGGGTAAAGGATATCAATTTTTATTAGTCATCTTATTTATTTGTTGATAGTCTATGCATCACAATCTTAAAGTTTTGCCTTTCTTCTTTACGAATAAGACCGGTGCTCCCCAATATTAATTCTTGCACATGATCTAGGAACTAAGAATCAATCTCATCAAAGAATAATTAACAAATACTCATGAATTGGTGTTAATCAAAACCAGAAGTGTTTCCTCTCTGTATATTTAATAAACAATGAATGGTTACAATACCAATGTTAAGCAATAGCTTAACTCCATGATGAATTCAAATACCTAAGGAGACAATTTGAATTCAGTGAGTGAGTCTGGCTTAATTGACTCTTAGCCATTCAATCACACTCGGTTAACCACATGACCAAAACCCTAATTGACTCACCAAACCCTAACTGAAGTCAGAGTGCAATAAATGACCGAATCTCAACTGAAGGAGATCAAACACATGTCATAGCAAGCCAACCATCAAGTGCTAGTGCTCCATGACTTCAATGAACCTCGATGAGGTTAACTGAAGCTGAACTGACCATCAGAAGTTGGTGGAGGCGCCTTGTTGACTCCAAATCATTAAATAATAATAAATAATCATTAAATAACCATTAAATAATATATTTAATGACTAGAGCCACCTTAACTAAATGGTTGAACTGATTGTAACCACCAGTTAGAAATTAGGTGCATTAATGTCACTCAGATCACCCCCAGAGTGCTCCAGTTAGCCTCCTTGACTGTAGGTAGGCATGGGTGTGACTGGATGATGGCAATTAATGCTCCACTGATGTCAATTTATGTCTATTATACTTAGGATAGTGGTTTAACTAGGCCAATTTGACCGAAAGAGTGTGTATGATGGTAAATGTCTCCAACACCCAAGGGCTAGGTTGAATATAATTCTTGTAATTATGATTTGAGTTCTGTAATCTTGATTATATTCATTCTATAAGGAACCTTCGATGCAGGTACTGCTCCTAGTATCATATCGATTGTAAATTCTATGTCTCTTTTCAGAGGCAGTCCAAGGACTTCTTCCAAAAAGATGTCTTTAATGTCCTTTAAGATAGCTATATCTTCTATTTTAAGTTTGTTATCATTATGTTTATCATCCATTACATAGACAACAAATAATTTACATCCCTTACGTACAAAGATTTCCATTTCTAAGGCAGAGATCTCTCTGATCATAACCTTTATGGGAATTTCTTTTACTTTAATTGTGTTTCGAGTATCGTCTATGCATGTAAACGTTTTATCATAACAATTCAACATTATTATGTGTTTTTCTAGCCAATCTATTCCTATCAACATATCATAGGAACCTAATGGTAAAATATTCATATCAGCATGTGTATTCAAATCATTCATTAATATTTCGCATCCTTTTACATAACTAGCAACTTTACGTTTAGTACCTATGGGTAACTGTACCAGCCTCGATTTTTCAATTTTTTATGGTACTAATTTACATAACTCAACAATCCTAGGTAATCCATAACTCAAATTTGCACCTAGATCAATTAGTATGGAAATGGGTTGACTTTTTATCATACCTTTGATCTCAACCATCGAAGTTTGACGGTCTTCTTGTCAATTCTCCAATGTAGTGTTCATTCTAGGCATACTCCTCATCATATCTCCCACTGTAACTAATTCCTAAATGGTGTGCACATTATTAAAGTTTTTATTTCTTATAGGACACTCTTTAAAATAATGTGGCTCGCCGCATTCCTCTGTGCATTGTTTTTATTAAAAGTAATGAGAGGTTCTCTCCCTTTTGTTGCAAGGTTCTCGGGCTTAAAATTTTTATATCTACTTCCTTGATACAATTTGTAATTATTCCCAATAATTTTGTAAAAATTATTATTCTTCTTTCTTGGATCAAAGTTATCCCGTCTTTTAGTTTTCCAATTTGGTACACTTTCTCTTTTGTTTTTATTTTGGTCATAATAGAATTTCTCTTTTCTAAGTACTTCTTCCAACATCTTCATATTGTCACTACTCAATCCGCTTCTTAAACATAATAGGAAAACAGTTGAGAAAGCAACTCCATGAGGCGATCCAAAATGTAAAAGTTTTTACATTGTTTAAAATTATTTATAATGTTAAGGTTTCTACTATGGTCAATTGGTTGTAGGTTCCAGAGAATTGGTGAGGATGGCCACAATGTCACCGCCTCCCAGGTTTTCATCTTAGAATGCCAAGGAAAGAATATTGAAACTCTTACTCTCTTTCATTACCATTTAAATTTTACTCGTAGTTGCTGACTGTTTTGTGTGTTAACGCAGATGGCTTCTTGATTGATAAATTGGATTGTGATGGAAGTTCAGGCTCTAACTTCATGTAAGATAAGTTATAGTGTTTTTTTCAACCCTTAGGGTTTAAGACTCTGACTCACAAAGGCATTTACGACCTCTCCATTCCAACATTGTTTTTAACTGGTTACGTGCGTTGTAGATTGTTCTTAGGTTTTAAAGGGTTTTCGTGGGAGCATCGTGGATGGAATTAACATCACTTGTAACTTAATAAATCAATGCAGTGTTTTTATTTTATTTTAAAGGATGTGGATTCCATCGTAATGATCTCATGGCCACATTGTTGTGAAATTGTGGTTTCACATTTGACATTGTTTAATATGTATAACTCTTAATCAGACCCATATGGTCTTTGTGATTTATGTGAACTTCTCCTGAATAATCTGTTATAAATCTATATTGTGGTTGTAATATGTATTTGCATGCATTTGATTTAAACCCTTTGTATTGATTGATCTAGATTACTATAGTTGAATAATTCCCGGGATGCCATCTGCAATGGAATTACTATCACATAAAGGATTTGATGGGATTTGCTTGTTGTTTAAGAGTATGCATGTATATATTTGATTTTTATTAATAAATATATACTTGTATAATTTCTTTGCTTATGCAATAGTTTCCATCCTTCAATGGTGTTACTGTCATACATTGGATTTGGGAAGATTTGAAATAATCACACAATTTATTTGGAAATCGGTAGTATTTATTTACTTTAATCTTAGTATGTGGTTGGGTTGGAACCAAAATCTAATTTAGTGGTTTCCTTGATCCAGGTCATTGACTGTTAGTTTAATAACATATAGGATATTTATGATTCTTTAATTGAATGGTTATATACTTTATGATTACCATAATTGGTATAATCTGTTAATTGCATATATATGCATTTTTATGATTTTTATATACACTATCTGTAGATATTTATTTAAATCCCAATCGATCCCAATGTGAACATTATCTATCTGTACTGAGGTTTATGAAATGATATTTATTTTAATAAGTTATACCTCTGTAGAATATTCTCGTATGTTAGCGTGATAGGAGAACTATCCAGTTTTTATAATTTTTTGACTAGTTGTTTTATGCAAAGGAATATTGGACTATAATATTTGATATCAATTGTTTTGGTGATCTTTATGTGATTTTGTTATAATGATTAGAGAGTGTTATATCTATCTACCTTGATCATAAGTTAACTAAACATATACTAATATACACTATGAGAATAGTTTATCGTAACATACTAGCAATACTAATTTATAGACATGGAAAGAATTAAAAGAAGCGAGTACTTATATTTGAATCCATAGTACAAAAGAATAACTAGATTTATAATAGTTTGTTCTCAAATTACTAGATTTTATAATAATACACATTACTAACAATCTTCGAGTTGGATATGGATGCCAATCAGAGACACATCAATAACTAAATATCGTGTTTTATAGGAATGAATAAATACAAAAAAGAAGATATAATTTTAATACATAATAGGAATGGATACTGAACTATAACAAATATACATTCTATTTAGATACATGATATATCTTTGTCCTATACAAATGAATAAAACATTTATGCCTAAAAGAATATAGTTCTGATTCAAAGACAAGATATACATTCTATTGTAACTAGTTTTAATTAGTTCAGAATAAGACAAGGAACCTAGAACCACAGTCGGGAAAACATAAATGGAATAGTCGTTCTCCCAAGCAACTCCTAGAGAATCCAATTCACTTTCTCCAAAACCCTCAAGTATGTTTATTGAACCACAAGAGAAAAATACACTTAATGCGCCATCTCTTGCACTATCAGATTCAATCCTCATCAAATGCTAGCTTCCTGCATTCTAATGGACATACTATTATATATTATTTTCCTAGGACTTGGTGATTTATGACCCTCGTGCTCTTTAGCACTCAAGAAATAGTTATGACCTGATTTTGGGGAAGATGCCTCCTACACCTTGAGTTCACACTCAATAGCTACAACCACTTCTCTTTTCCACTTGTGGATCAGCAAACACTCTTCAACAACTATTTCATTTATGTCCCCTCTAGTATCTTTTATTAATAAAAGAATAATCCATTACATTTGTTTTTTTTTACTTCTTGTAAAAAAATATTTAAAATAATACAATAAAATATTCTAAAAGAATTTAATAACAATTTATTAAATCTTGGTGTATTACACTACTTCTATACATTAATAATAGTTACTACACTTTATCCATTATACATGCTTTTTAAGTTATTATTATTATACTAAGGGTTTATCTAGCATGATAATGTATTATTTGTAAATAGATGTTTTTCTACTGTTATTATCTTAGCGCATAAATAAATGACAAAACATAAATTAAGTTCTTTAATCTATAAATTTTTGTATATAATATTGTAATAAGAAACTATCATAATTTAATAATCAATTCCAAAAATGTGACTAACTGAAACATAGGATTAATAGATTTCAACCTCTCACCAGTGATGGGAAATCAAAACTGAAGGTTGACGTTACTCTCAACCAATCTTCCAAAACATCTAAATTACTTGCTCTGAAACCCCAGAGGCTATTTGTTGAACAATAAAGACAAAGACTGGTCACAATGATCACTATTTTTATAAGCTAGTATGGATTCCTCTCCATCATAATCTTCCTACTCATTCAATGGGTTCAATACTTATATTTTATTTCCTAGGACTTGGTCATTTATGGGCCACCTACTCATTATTACTCCACAATGAGTCTTGACCTTATTTTTAGGGAGGATGCATCTTACATCACTTGAGCTTCCATTTAGCATTTTTTTCGCTTAGGCTTTTATTTTGACACTTGTCATTCCTCCTTGTGGGTCAACAAACACTCTACAACAACTACTTCTCTTTTGATTTTCTTAGTTTTAAAATATTAAATAATTAATAATTCTTTTACATTTTATTTTGATCATACTTACAAAATCTCAAAAATAACATTTTAAAGTCTTGAAAATAAATAAATATTCAGCTTTTTAGGTGTGCCACACACAATATGGTAGAAAAAAACTTGTCCATGTTATCCTAGTTATATCAACCATGCTCAATGCTAACCATGAATTGAAATTAAACTTCCTTAAACATTAATTATGGATTAAACTCAACCTTGGATTGAAGTCAACCATGGATTGAAGTCATCCTTATATTGAAGTTAAAGTTTCTCAAAAGTCAACTATGAATTAAAATCAAAATTGGATTGAAATTAACCATGCTTAAAAGTCAACTATGGATTGAAATCAAACTTGAATTGAATTAAACCTTAGATTGAGGTCAACCTTGAAGTCAAACTTGGATTGAAGTCAACCTTGAACTAGTATTATCTATGGATTGAATTCAACATAGTTTAAATTCAACAATGATTAAAAGTCCACTATGGTTTGACGTCAGCTATGGATTGAAGTTAATCATGATTCAAAGTCAATCTTGCTTAATATTCAACTATAGATTGAAGTCAACCTTGCTTAAAAGTCAACTATGGATTGAAGTGAGTCATGACTTGAATTCAATCAACCACTTTTAAAATTTTGCTTATGGTTTCTTAATATGGCCAAAAATTTATGGGGCATGTTCTCATGCTTATGTCAACAATGGTAAACCTCAATCACGGATTGAATCCAACCTTGTTTAAAATTCAACTATGGATTGAAGTCAACCATGGATTGAATTCAATCTTACTTAAAATTAAACTATGGACTGAAATCAAATATGGATTGAAGTTAACCTTAGATTAAAGCCAACTATGCATTAAATTCAACCATGTATTAAAGTCAACCTCTCTCAAAAGTGAACTATGGATTATATCAACCATGGATTGAAGTCAACCTTACTTAAAATTCAACCATGAATTGAATTCAACCTTACCTAAAATTCAACCATGGATAGAATTCAATCCAAGATTGTCTTCAATCCAAGGTTGACTTCAATCCGTACTTAACTTCAAGTATGGATTGAAGTCAACCTTGCTTAAAAGTCAACAATGGATTGAAGTCAACCTTGGATTGAATTTAACCATTTGACGTCAACATTGGATTAAAGTCAACATTCCTTAAAAGTAAACTATGGATTGAGGTCAACCTTGCTCAAAAAATTCAACTATGGATTGAAGTCAATCATGGTTGAAAGTCAATCAACCACTTTTAAAGTCAACACTTGATTGAATTCAACCATGGATAGAAGTCAAGTATTTATTGAAGTAAATCCTTAATTGAAGTCAACCTTGGATTGAAATCAACCATAGATTGAAGTCAACTATGAATAATACTTATCTATGGATTGAATTCAACCATGGTTCAAAGTAAACCTTGCTTAAAATTTAACTATGTATTAAAGTTAAAACCATGGTTTGAAGTCAACCTTCCTTAAAATTCAACTATGGATTGATGTCAACAATAGTTCTGCGTCAATCAACCACTATTAAAAATGTGGCTGACTTCTTAATATGTTCAAAAAATGGTTGTTCATGTTCTCCTAGTTATATGAACCATGGACAATGTCAACCATGTTCTCCTAGTTATGTAAACCATGATGCACTAAATTCAACCATGCCTAAACAATGGTGAACGATGGTTCAATGTCTACCTTGGTTTAAGGTCAACTATGGATTAAAGTGAACCATGTCAAACTAGTTATAAATAGTTGAACTTGTATTAATTTTTTTTTCAAGGGGTACTAGTCTCTTCCTCTTTTTATTTATTTAAGCTGCTTAATTATATTATAATACAGAGAAAAAATACATATGTCATCTTGAACAGAGGAGGTCTCAAGAGGTGAAGCCACCACCTCAACCTCTAAAAAAAAAGGTCGTCTAAGAGAGTCAGAAGTGATATTGTTCCACTTTTAAGTAAAGGTTGAGGCCAAGATACAGACATAGTTACTTAATTCAACCGTAAATCGACAGAGACAAAGACATAAGCCTAGAAAAAGACACAAGCGTTGACCCAAAAATAGACATAGACATAAACATAGGCCTGGAAATAGATACACACATTGACCCAAAAATAAACAAAGACATAGAACTGGAAATATACACGGGCATGGATAATAAACCAAGATACAAAGTCCTTAGAAAAAACCACTTGACATGATATGCAAAACCAAAAAACATGGACGGCTTGGACATTAGGTAGGTGGAATGTCTGGAATTTCTTCAGTTATGGGGTAGGTCCATATTTCCTCTTGCGACTAGCTGGGTGATTTGGTGGCAACTTACGAGGGAATTTGAGGTTGATGCTGCTACAGAGCAGGCTGCTAGGTGGCCATCTCCTTCAAACGCTTGAATAACGGTTCCACCATCGAGGGGATGGGGAAGGATAGAGCAGGAGGAGGCATGATAGTGCACTCAGTTGCACTGCCAATACCTCCACAATTGGGTAGAACCATGCCACCCATCGTGCTACCAATTCCTCCACCACCCCAATCACAGCCGCCACCATTCAGACCGTCATGGCCTAAGATTCCCACGTTGCCTTTGCATGTAAACAAGTTCTCCATCACTGTGAGTTGAGTGTCAATCTCTGAGATCCTGGTCTTCACCATTTGAACTATGTCTCTGGCATCAACCCAATTGGTTAGCATATCCTCCATTAAATTGCATAACATGTTCTTCATGAGCCAATAGTGATTGATCTGGCTGCCATCCTCACCCGTTACAAGCTTCTAATTAAGTACACAACCCTCCCAAGCCTCCACAAGGACACAAACCATGTAATAGAGATATGGGGTTCATAGTCCACTGCCACCTGAAAACTGCAACCTCGCTGAGCTTTGCCTATACCCGAGGTAGCTCTTCTCATATTTCCATGCTGCTGCGACATGCTAACCCTGTTGTGCCTCCCCTTCCAGAGATTAGCGAGCTAGGGAATGTAAAATATTAGCAGGATACACTCCGAGGTTGTGAACACACAGTAAGTGTTCATACACTCAACAAGCTAAGGAGTGGGCATAACAGAGCAAATCCAAACCCTTATGTCCAAATACCACACCATGGTGCTCAAAACATTCTCCCTCCCTGCCATCATACTCGCTAGCATTGAACAACAATGCATAGCCTTGAAGACTAAGCTGAAACCAAATATTCACCACCCCACGTCGTAGGTGCAGAGGTGAAGGACTGCTCTACTCCCATGCTTGGAGGACGACGAAGGTTCTCGAGAATGAATTCACTTCCACGGCTATCATGATGGTCAACATGCGTTCGTTGCTCAAATCGAGGCAAGGCATGTCGTTGTTCTATGGAGAGATCACCGGCATCCGGGATGAACTTATATTATTATTAATTATTTAATTTTTATTTATTTATTTAGTGTTTATTTATTTTCTATGTTTTCACTTATAAATTTTATTTTTATTTTTTTTATAATATTGATAATAATTGCGCCGAGAGGCACTCTACAGCCTAGTATGGGGTAGATATTGTAACATTACATAACATTGTAATGTTACGTAACGTTACATAACATTATGTTGGCTATAAAAAAAAATTAGAAGAAAAAAACAACTATATAAATAGCAAGAAGTATCACAAACTATGTCATAACTAGCTACCTTGATCTAGCAACAGCAACAACAACAACAACAACAACCAGTGTGAGAGCAACAATAAACCCGACAGGTAAGAATTATAAATTTTAAATTATTCCAGCACCACCTCCAAGCCAGCTAGCCCGACCTCCTCCCTGCCATGTCTTCCTCCTCCTCGCTGCGATCTCCCTGTGGCAGGCTCACACATACCCTTGGAAAATGAAAGGTTCACATTAATTTTAATATATATTAAAATTAAAATATATATTAATATATATTTTAATATATATTAATATGAAGTCCAACTCATGTCTTACCTCATTTAAATTGACGTTTAGATTGATGGAATGACTACATTTCAAAGTTTTAAAGCCCATGCTCAAACGTATTTCCGTGATTTCTTTTCCCTATCTAAATTATTAAATGTTAATTTCAATATTGTTTTTTTAATTAAACTGAATTACAGTTCACAATGTTTTTAGTCAACTCTGTGCTATGCCCAAGAGTATATCGTTATATCAAATTCATTCGAAAGATATCTATGTCTCACTGCTCATGGATGTGTGGGTGAAGAGACAACAAGAAGGACTCAACAATAATATGTTTATTGTTGCCACGCAACGTGACCTCCTCCGTCACCTCGTGCATGCCATGTCCTCCTCCTCACTGCAATCTCCCTGCGGTAGGCTCACGTAGACCCTTCCTCCTCGCTGCGATCTCCTTGTGGGAAGGCTGTCAAATTGATTCTCCTCAATCTCACCAATAAAGTATCACTGGGTAAACTCGTTTCATTATCGGATAGCATGTAGTTGCACTTCTATGCCTAGGGAGACAAGCAATTCGAGGAGTAGTAACATGCCGAATCTACCCTTGAATCGGAGCGCCTTTGGAGTGAAAAGTTGGACTGCATTGGGTTTCTATGGCTGCTAGGGATTTTGCTCATGTTTTAATATATATTATAATAATTTAAATTAAATATAATTTTAAATAAAATAAATTGAAATTTATATTTTAAATTTATATTAAATATAACATTAATATTTATATTAATATCATGATGTAAGGAAACCCTATTTATATTTCAATATCTAGGTAAACCTTATTATATATTGAAATATAAATTTAAATTAAATTTAAGGATATAAATGTAAACTATTATAAGTAACTAACAACTAATTTATGGTGTATTCCATTGGTAACACATTGCTATGGTTAGAGGTAGGTCATGGAATCAAATCCTCTTGATCAACATTTCCCCCATTTTCACCAAATGCAATATGATTTAACTTTATAATTATTTTCCTTACTATTAATCATAAGAAGTACTTTTGATATAGTGGTAAGGTTGTTAGGATAATGGGCATGAGGTTGAAGGTTCAATCCTCCCAAATTACTTAATTTAAAAAAAAACTATTGAGTTTTAAATTTTCATAGAATTAAGTGTATGCTTTTTTTTAAAATTTCATAGTTTTCACTGTATTGTGTTTTTGTGTAGCTATTATTACTTCGGTGCATGAATTTAAGTGTAGATTTCATTGCTTAAAAAATTAGTGTATATATAATGATTGTCATTTTCTATACAGAGTCTGACCTAAAAATGGAAGATCCTATGAGACAAACAAGAGAGGGACAAAAAATACAAAACACCGAACATCAAGAAGCATATCAAGGAAGAAAAACTAACAAAATGACATCAAAAGAAGGAGAAGAATGAAATAAAGAACATACATCCTGACAACTAGAATATCGAACAAGAAAATTGGACGGATTGACAACACAAGAACAAGAAGAACAAAGAAAATGAAAAGTTGATCGACAAAGAGCATATCGAGAGAGAAAGTCGAAGCAATTAGAAGAAGAAAGAAATCAATTTGCAGAACAACAAAAAAATCAGAATGTCGAACGACAAAGACAAAATTCAACCAATATACCAATGGAAGAAACTATGGAAGATGCTCAACGTGTAACGATGAGAGAGCAAAGTGTTGATGGCATGGTCCAATGTCAAACTGTTCCAATTACTAATATGATCCCAAATGCAAATCGACAAAAAGAATATCCAAAAAGAAAGTTGACCGAATTGAAAGCATAAGAACAAGAAGAACAAAGAGAATATCAAGAGAGAAGGTCGAAGCAATTGGAAGAAGCAAGAAAACAATTTATAGAACAACAAAAAAATCATAATGTTGAACGGGAAATACAAAATTCAACCAACATACCAGTGGAACCTACTGTGGAATATGCTCAACGTCTAATGGTTAGCGAGCAACACATTGATGACATGGTCCAATTTCAAGCAGGTCCAGTTACTAATATGATCCCAAATTCAGATCGACAAAAGGAATATCAAAAAAAAAAGTTGCATGAATTGGCGGTACAAGAATGAGAAGAACAAAGAAAATGAAACACTGATCATCAAAGAGTGTATCGAGAGAGAAAGTTGAAGCAATTGGAAGAAGCAAGAAATCAATTTGCAGAACAACAAAAAAAAGAAAATGTCGAATGACAAAGACAATTTTCAACCAATATACCAATGGAACCAACTCTGGAAAATGGTCAACGTGTAATGGTCAATGAGAAATGTGTTGATGACATGGTCCAATTTCAAGGAGTTCCAATAACTAATATGATCCCAAATGCAGATCGGAAAAAAGAATATCGAAAAAGAAAGTTGACTGAATTGACAACACAAGAACGAGAAGAACAAAGAAAACAAAATGCTGAGTGACAAAAAACATATCGAGAGAGAAAGTTGAAGCAATTGGAAGAACGTAGAAATCTAAATGGGGATGCTCAACATGGAACAATCAGAGAGAAAGGTGTTGAAATGGATAATAATATATTGGTACAATTTGAAGAAATGTATACTAGACATCGCAAATTTCGTGCACGAATTGATCAATTAGCAGAAGTTCAAATGTTTCATGTCTACCTTGAGTCATATGCTGGAATACAAGTATGTAATACAAGTACAGGTCTAATGTGCATGCGATGTCTATGAGAGGGATCTAATCACAGATTCTCAGCTACGAACCACATGGATCCAGGAACTCAACCTCACGTCCTTGAAGATCTCACACAAGTTGAAGAGATGTTGATAGCACGTGCAAGTCCAATATTGTAGATGATGCATTCAATAGGTGGACAATACAAATATCGAGGACGCACCATTAGTTTTCCGCAGGAGATTAAAGATGTCATCAAGACATTGCCATGACATATTAACAACTTGGACTTAATCGTCGTTGTGCGAAAAAAAGGACGCCAAGGATCCAGTTATGATTTCACTGTTAGAAAAAAAAAGTTATGGATGCATTATTATATAAAATTCATAATGATCCATATTATCGAGATGTTCGAGTGGATTCTGATGTAGTATAAGAGTTACCTAAAAATGCAACAGATATCTCACATATGCTTAATTTTGTTACTCTTCCCGATATTGACGAGGACATAGAATTTGCAATGTTGGAAGGGATACTAGGAGTTGATGATATGTTAGATGGTTTACAAACAACTTCTTATGCATCAAGGCTTCCAAGTGCACCACGAGAGATAGAAATTATTAGAGCATGGGAAAATAATCCAAATCCGGATGAAAGTAATGCAAATGAAGAATTGGCTAATGTGCTTAATTGGCTAGGCATTGGCTCATCTCCAATTAATGAGTATAACACTGTTGGATTATTTGATATGAAATTTCCATCAATGTTCCCTAAAGGAGAGGTAGATTGGTTACAACCATGAAGGAGAAATGTCCATCTACATGAGTACGCAAAACATCTTCTCAAATATCATGATAACAGATTTGGAAGGCACCCTCGCTTCAGATATTTTTTACTAAATATCATAATGAGACATCGTTCTCAAGCTTCCTCAACTCTTTTTGTCAAAAAAAATATTAGTGAAGTACCCACAACAATGGAAGAGTTACGACAACATTTACAAAATTTTCCAGATTCAAGACTAGGAGAAATATTAATGAGATTTGGAATGGTATTAAGAGGTACACATGCATATTGGAGCAAGTGTCATCAAGATTTATCCGACTTGATTCAACAGATAGGTTATCCGACAATATTCTTCACACTAAGTGTAGCGGATATGCAGTGGCCTAATTTGCATAAATTAATGCCAGGCACAAGTCCTACAGATCCACGTGAAGCGAGAAAATGGTGACATCAAAATGTAATTGATAATCCACACATCATAGCACATTATATGCACTTGAGACATTCAATGTTTCAAGAAGAGGTTTTCAAACATTTTCATCAAGCTACAGATTATTGGAGTTGTTATGAATGGAAACATCATGGATCTCCTCATGTCCATGGGTTTCTTTGGTTAAAAAATGCTCCCAACATGGACACTTTGAATTGGGGTGATCCTATAGAAGTTATATCTGCAAAAACGTATTTCAACAAATGTGTGCATGCAATAAATCCACGTGAGGGACATCAACATAAGATTCAAATTGGAGTTAATGTAGATGATCATCCTTCTGTAAAAGACACAAAACAAATATTTCAATCAGATCCAATGATTGATTATGAAGAACTTCTTAACTGTGTCGAGCATCATATTACTTGCAATGAGAAAAGTTGTCTTCCAAATAAGGGAGGAAAAATGGTTTGTCAGTATCACACACCATGGGATCTATGTGACCATTCAAAACTTTACATTAACAAGGAGAAAAAAAGTATGAACCTAGAAGAAATGATGACAGAGTGAATACACACAATCGTGAAGCATTCATGATGTGGAGAGCTAATATAGATTGGTAGCCTGCAATTTCCAAGCACATGGTTATTAATTACATAACGAAATACGCTGCTAAATCTAAAAAAGGATCTGAAAATTTCCACAATATGTTAATGCGGGTCTCTTCTATCCAGAATCCAAATGAACCCGCAGCACGTGCATATAAAATTTTGTTGTGTGAATCCATTATTGATAGGGACATTGGAGCACAGGAGACATGTCATTTTCTTCTAGAGCTTTTTCTTTCAGAATGTAGTCGTCGTTTTGTGGTTCTAAATGTTGGTATGAAGGTTTTCAAACAAGTACAAGTTGATACATATAATGCCGACAACGATAATTCTTTGATTGATGCATATACTAAGCGACCTAAGAATATGGAAGAACTTACATTGATAGATGTTGCAAAATACTGGTCATATGACAAACGTCAACGAGGGGGAAAATGGTTACAACGAAGGAATGCATCTATTGTACATGTATTTCCTATATTAAACTCTATTCCTGATAAAAATGATGAGAATTTTGTTGAATTTTGTTGGTCCAAGTTGGTTTTGTACAAGACATTTCGTGACTTTTGAAAAGATATAGGCCACACATATGATGAAATAGTACATAATTGGCAGAATTTGCAGTATATACCTTGGCATGTTGATCATAAACCTGTGCCTACAGATGCTTGAGTTGAATTCGACATAGAAGAAGAACATCCAAATCTACAAAGAGATTCTAGGCAACATGAATGGGAAATCATATGTGGATTATATAAAAATTGATTTATAAATTCTAATGAGTTTGAGATGCTTGGACATAGAGATCTTGATCGTATGAATGATTGGAACACTGCTTTTGTAGATGAGGATACCTCCAGTCGTGCAGTTCATTTCATCTCTGAAATGCGAAAACTGAAAAATATTTCTACTAATCAACATCCAAAGTCTTACTGAATTGATAGTTTGGGGGATAAGCAAAGAATCACATACAATGTTATCCTTGAGCATTATAGAACAGGTGTTGATCCACTATGCATGATAATCCAAGGAACTGCGGGTACAGGAAATTCGTATTTGATTGGAGCCATTAAAAATACACTTGAAAATCTCTTGCATCCAGGGAAAAGTCCATTACTTCTCCTAGATCCTATAGGGGTGGCAGCTTTCAACATATCTGCAACAACAGTTCATTCTGCACTTCAAATACCGATCAAGGAAATTAATCCTTTACGAGGACCAAGTTTAATTAACTTACAAGAAGAGTTGAGGTTTGTTAAATTTATTTTGATCGATGAAATGAATTTTATTGGAAAAAATCTATTAATCAGAACAGATTCAAGACTTTGCCAAGCCTTCCCAGAAAATGATACTATACCTTTTTGTGGAAGATCAATTATATTAGTCGGTGATTTGGGACAATTGCCACCTGTCATGGATAAGCCTGTATATGCATCGGAAGGTATTGCAAAATAATTGTGGAACACATTCACAACAGTTGTGATCCTCAATATTGTGTTTCGAAAGAATGGACAAAGCAATGAACAAATATCTTTTCGTAATTTGTTAATGAATATTTGAGATGTAGTTCCAACAATTGAGGATTGGAAATTGTTGATGACTCGTACATATACTTCCTTGGATGCTTCAATGAAAAAGTCATTCGATAAGGCGATGCATTTGTTTGCGACAAATGATGATGTAAACTGTCATAACAAGCGTTGAATAAGAGGCCTAAACTGTCCCATTGTGACCAGTATTGCTACATCTGTAAGAACCAACTATTCTACAGAAGGAGATGAAGAAGGGTTGGAACTTGAATTACTGATAGCCATAGGAGCAAGGGTAATGTTGACATCAAACCTATGGACTGATGTAGGACTCGTCAATGGTTCTCTTGGAGTTATACAACAAATTGTATATAACCTTGGAAGTTCACCTCCAGAACAACACATGTATGTTTTAATAAAATTCGATAATTATGTGCGGGTACCATGGGATGAATTGTTTCCTCAAGTGGTTCCTATTACATCTATCGAAAGAGGTAATAAAAAACAACTTCCATTGAAACTCGCTTGGGGTTAAACAATCCATAAGTCACAAGGATTGACATTGGACAAAGCTACTATTAATATTAGAAAGCAAGAGAGACAGGGTATGACATTTACAGCAATATCTCGAGTTAAAGATTTGGCAGGTCTACGATTTCAACCTCCCTTCTCATTTCATCGATATGAGAAGATGTCAAAATTGCCAAGTGTGAAGATAAGAAAAGATGAAGAAGATAGATTGAGAATGATCACGATGTGAACCATATTTTCATTTATTTAATCCTTAAAAAATTATTGTCTCTATTTTCGAGTTTAACAATTTATTCAATCCTTATTACTTATTACTTACATTGAGATAATCCTCACAATTCTATTTGTGTTTTCAACTTAACATATTCCTTACAATGTTGATCAAACTCCAGTTTTGTGTCACCGCCCATGACTGAAACCAGCCTAGATCCAAATCCTAGGCTCTATCAAGCGCCGAGAGGGATCAAATCTCCGTAGGTGCAAACCTCTTCTCAAAGAGGTTTGCACCTCGGGGGATTTGATCCCTCTCGGTGCTTGATAGAGCCTAGGATTTCGATATAGGCCAGTAATTCACCATTCCTTCAACCACATTTTTTAAAGTGGTTGATATATCAACCACTTTAAAATTGTTTTATAAAATGGGGGCTTATGAAGAACTTTTAAATATATGGTTGTGCTAATGGTAACTTATCCTTCATGTAAGTGGGTGGACAACTAGCATAACCATATTTATTAATGTGGTTATTCATTTCCCTACTTTAAATAATCCATCCTTATTATTAATTTTCCCACCTTAAATAATACATCATATTATTAGTAAATATAATTGTACTAGGTTATTTATCTCAATTTTATAAAATATTGATATTTTGAATTTAAAATTAATAAATTCTATATTAAACATAATTCGATTGAATATTAGAAATAATAAATTGCAGAATTTCTAGATACAGTACCTTTTAAAATGCATGTTCGTATTCTCAAAGAAGATCACAAAGTAGGTTAAATATAATTAACATTACATCAAAATGTTTACTCAGAGAATAGTCTTTGAAAATTACTTTGAGAATGTCTTGCACATTGACACTTGCAACTCCATAAACTTGGTTACATTTTTTTTTCAGAGGAAAAAATACGAGTCTTTGTTATTCATAGGAATCAAAAGACATATTATAGAAATACCCTCTTTCTTGACAGAAAGGAAACAATAATGGCCAATCAGCACATAGACAAACAATGATCATGCGTGCAAAAACATCCAGCCAACAGAAAGTCATAAAAAGTCTGACCATAGCAGACTTTTCTCATCATCCCTCATATATCAGGTCAGAAAATGCTGTGAAATCATAGGTGATCCCAAACAGACATTCCTGAGCAAAACTTGATGGCTGAAAAGTTTCATACATGACATACAAAGCAGAACAAATCAAATGCTGAAATATCAAATGCTGAAAAACAAATGGGTTCGGCAGCTAAAAAAGCATAAATTGGCCATGTTCTATGACCATTCCATCCAATGATTCAAAGAAAGTTCCATATCCCATATCCAAATTAGAGCTTGTTTGGAGAGGCCATCAGCCAGCATGTTATGCTCACTGTATATATGCTTGAAGATCACCCTAGGGATAAGATAGAGCATATTTTTTATTTCATCACATGGTTACATATTTTCACAAATGGATGCAAAATCAACTTCTTAAATGTTTGCCATGACACAGAGAATAGTCGTTGAAAGTTACTTTCAGATTGTATTACACATTGAGACTTGCAACTCACACACTTGATTTACATAATTTCATTAATTGATGCAAAATCAACTCCATTTTACAGGACGATTATGACACAAAATCAACTCGATTTTACACGAGTTTTTGATACATGGCCAATGAAAGTTGGCGGTGGATGTCCCCGGTCAAATCCACCAAATGTTTGCATCCACTTGGCCTCCTCTTAAACTAAAGCATCAACAAATCTCAGAGATAAGCTCAGGGCGAATTTCAAAAAGAAAAACCATTCGTATTCCTGCATACTATCATTCTACTAATTTCAAGAAGAGAAAAACCATTCGTATTCCTGCATACTATCATTTTCACGCACAGACATAATGAAGGGACAACCATTGTCATGGAGATTCATCACACTAAAAACGGGATTTTCTTCACTGTTTTTCCTGTTCCCAACACTGACGCATACAATTTTATTTTGTAGAAGATTGCTAAGTACAGAGTCATTGGTAGCTTGCATTAGTTGCCAGGATGGCGAGGAATGAAATGAAAAAAATTCTGAAAATGCCCCCCACCCGACCTTGCATCATTTTGTTCATCAATATATTCATCAGATCTGGAATCATTTCTGAACTCCTGTACTGATTGTGGATGCCCACGAGCCATACCGGTGGGATGCAATGGAAACAACTCCAGTGTCTGAAATTCACATAAACTGTCAGCATTTGCTCTCTGATTATCATCAGTAGTAGCATTTATCTGAGAATCCACCTAATGTTAGGGATCCTTAAATACCTCATTAGTAGCAACACTGATTGATACTCAATGTATTGATAAATCCAAAGAAAATAGCACAACTTGGAAAAAAAATGCTCTTATTAACTCATTACCTTTGGCATGATGGCAGCCGATATCTGCTCTGTAGAGAGAACTTCTGGTAACAAAGCTTTGAAAAATTAAAGGGAGTAGACACAAATGCATTGCAATGATAAACTAATAAATGAGGAAATAGCAAACTACTAGCCTTAGTTATTGTGAAATAAAATTTTCGTGATTTTATTTCGAAGATTGAAGGAGGTATCGCAGAGCTTCTTACTATTTGTGTGCGAAGTGCTTGCCATAGAAGGTGGCTGAAGAAACTGATTGTTGGATGCCACTCTCTCTTGTTTCTGTCTTTGCCTCTCGCGAGTTTTTCGATTCTGAAACCAGTAAAATACATTCTTTCCTTCAATGTTGCCATATAGTCGCAGCCGACTAGCAATCTGCTCTATTTGATCGGGGTTGGGAGTGCGCATCCCTTGACTGTACGTGGCTTCCAACAAAGCTATTTGTTCAGTCGTTGGGTTCCATCTATTATTCGTGGTGGATTGGCCTTCTGCCATTTCTCTGCTTTCTTCAGCTTTTTCTTCCCTTTCTTGGTGAGAAAGCGATGTGTGGATCTTGATTTTCCCTTTCTTGACGCGAAAGCGATGTGTGGATCTTGATTTTCCCTTTCTTGATGAGAAAGCGATGTGTGGATCTTGATTGATAGCGTTGCATGCACTAGTGGTGGTATTAAACAGGAGAGAACAAAAGGGGTAGGATTGCAGCAAATTATTTCGACTTCCAAGATGGGGAGAAACAACTGAGAAGTTGCGTGCACCAGATTTTAGCTGTAAATGGTGATCACCATGCAGTGAGTTGTCGTTGACCTAGAATGGGACAAAGAAAACCAGGCCGAAAAGACGGATGAATGAACTAATCCTTATCATTTATTTAATTGCATTTAAGAATATACAGGTTTGAACGATTTTACTCGATCCATATGAGTCATTTCATTGTATTTGATGCTTCCTCTGACGTGCATGCAATTACCAACCTGTCTTGGAATAATCTTCCACCGAATCCCTTCCTCGCATGCAATTACCAACCTGTCTTGCAATAATCTTCCACCGAAATCCTTCCTCGTATACCAAAAATATTGTTTTTTTACGTTGTAACTTTGAATGTTATGTGTGCTTTGTTTGTATTATTAATGATATCTTGCTATAAAATTCTCCATCTTGCCTTCCAAATCACAAGAAAAGGCATCGTAATTAATAAAAGTTGAGTTACGAACCCTAAGCTTTGACTGTTTAAATATGAATTCCGTTATTCACTTCCAAATCACAAGAAAAGGCATCGTAATTAATAAAAGTTGAGTTACGAACCCTAAGCTTTGACTGTTTAAATATGAATTCCGTTATTCACTCCAACCCTAATCTTTATAGTGAACGAAAGTCAAAATGAAATGAACTTTATTAATTACTTGTATACTGAACAGCCGGCCAAACCTGAAGGATTCCTGAAATCCTAGGTTTGTTCCATCTCGGAAATATGCGTGTTTCTGAAATTATTGATTTAAACACGTTTCTTTTGAATGTTTATGGTTTATGTTATTTTTTAAAAAGCGTTTTCCTCTTATTATTTGTTATTTTTTAAAACTAAATGCTGATATTAAAATGTTTTGAAAGAAATATTGTTTCATATAATAAACACAATTAAGATTTTGATGGAATATGTGTCACTTGAACTGAAAACTTTTAAGGTGTCAAATTTATGGTTATTGACTCATATGATAAAAAAAAATTATGTTCATGAAAAAGCAATGGAAAGCTCTCATTCTTCATTAGTTTCAATCTTAAAAGTGAGCCATTCTTCAAACCAGAATCATCTTCCGGAACGAAGTTTTGGTTGAACTGTATTTGTTACAAGTGATTAGCATATAAAGTGCCCAACTACTTTCACTTAATGATGGTAAGAGTAATGTAGGGGAATATTTTATTGCAAATGTTTTTTTATAAAAGTTTAATAGGGTTAGTATCTATGTGATTGTGTAAGCTTTTTATTTGATGGTTATTTTAAAAATAATGAATATAGCCTTATCGTTTATCACTCACTTTGAATTTTGTAAATAAAGTAATTATTATACCAACTTTTATATAGAGAGGTTTGTTATTTTTTGGAATATATGTAATAATAAAGTAAGCTCAATATTTTATTTTTTTTAAATATAATGGTTGAAATTAATATTTCATATTTTTTGTCTTTTATAAATGGCAAACATTTTGGAAAATGATACTAATGAAATTTAATCATGAAAATATTTATTTTAGTGATAAATAACTTTCAACTTTCTTAAATCATTTCATAAAGAGAAATGATGCCTTAAAAATAGAGTTAGTGTTTTAAATGGGAATTGAAGTAAAGGATTAAGCAACAAAAACTAGAACTTGATTTACATTTCTTTATGCTAAATAACTTATTCAAAACATCTAATTGATTCTTAGTTATATGATGTTAATGATTCTTCTTTGACTTAATTGTATAATATCAATGTTACATACTTGAATAATTGTGCTTCTAATACTTTCAATATTTAAATAAAGTTTAATTTACTATTCAAAAGATGTAATACTTTGAAATTTGTCTATAGTTATATCAATTTTGAAAGAATATGTGTTTTGCTAGAAAAAAATATATTTGCTTATAACTTTTTACTTAGTAAAAGTTTATTTTTAATCATTTTAATTAATCTTTTGAAAAGAATTATGACTGAAAATAAGGATGGATCCGTACACAAATATGTATGTTCTCGTAAATATAAGAAGTCTTCTACATTTTAAAAGAAAAAGAAAAAGTTGCTCCCTACACAAAAGTGGACCATAAAAATCAATCTTAGGAAACTAGCACATACTCATCAAAAATTGAGAAAACAATAAGAAAAATAAAAAGTTGCTCCCTACACAAAATTCTACCATAAAAACAATCTTAGGAAACTAGCACATACTCATCAAAAATTAAGAAAATAGTGAATGATGGTCCTCTCATCAAAAGAAATGTTTAATAACATCTCAAAACTTCTACAAGATTTATGATATATTCATTACATAGTTTTTAATTTTAGGATGAATCATCTCTATTTTACAATAGAGATCCCTCGATGAATTAAATGGCATATCTCAAGAAAATTTTCTAGGCTTGAGATCTTTCTAGAGATCTCATTAAATTCATTTTGAAAATGATAATTTGGATTCCAAGCTGTATATTTAAATAATTACCAAAGAATAAAAGTAACTTCAAGATTATGTTAGAAGAAATTGAGTGCTCTTTTCATTAGGTATCACTAAATGCATAAAAAAGGAATGTATTGTTGCAATTAAACATGTTTGAGAAAAAATAATGTTTTGCTCAATTATTGAATGACCTATTGTAAAGTTACAAAATCTACTTCAATTAGTCATTGAGGAACTCCAATAAAGTTCTTCTACATTCACTAATTAGATATACTAGATGAGAGTGCCTTTGGTTTATAATAGCATAACCTAACATTTTGAAAATGTGGAATTCCATTGCATATGTCAAACTTTGAATAATGACCATCTAAAATTCATCTAAAATTCACCATCATATGCAATAGTATAGGTTTCACTTTCTTGTTCCATTACAATAGGCTGAATGAAAACTAATAATGACCTCTCATGATGTGTGCATGGCAATAAAAACATGGAAAAACAATAATTAGGTATACACCTATTTTTATCAATTCAAACCTATGTGATAAATATTGAGATCCTTGATGATCCCACATCAACATGTGAAATCATACATTCCCTCCCATGTGACTACATGATTGAAACATTGATAGACCTCTATATTGTAATGAAATTAACTGTAAACACTAAAATTAATAAATACATAAATAATATACATTATTTCAAAAATTGATCTATAACTTGGGTTTGATCCTTAATTCACAAAGTGTACTTAATCGATCACGGGATGAGGTGGATTTCCTATATTTATAGGGGGATCTATATGTGGAGGTTCAAGGTTAGCCTTGGGTTTATGAGCTTTGAAAACACCCTTTCCTTTACCATGTAAGTTCTAATGGGGTACATATGAACAAAATAAGGATGAAATAACAAACTATAGATATGTAACCACATGCATTATTGAAACTTCTGGAATTCAACCATATGCTAATTAAGTCTCCTCCATTTTTTTTATGACTATGAGAAACTATTGAAGTCAAAATCTTCCAATAATGTTATAAAAACAAAACAATATTGATATCCTTGATGATCCCACATCAACATGTGAAATCATACAATCCCTCCCATGTGACTACATGATTGAAACATTGATAGACCTCTATATTGTAATGAAATTAATTGTAAACACTAAAATTAATAAATACATAAATAATATACATTATTTCAAAAATTGATCTATAACTTGGGTTTGATCCTTAATTCACAAAGTGTACTTAATCGATCACGGGATGAGGTGGATTTCCTATATTTATAGGGAGATCTATATGTGGAGGTTCAAGGTTAGCCTTGGGTTTATGAGCTTTGAAAACACCCTTTCCTTTACCATGTAAGTTCTAATGGGGTACATATGAACAAAATAAGGATGAAATAACAAACTATAGATATGTAACCACATGCATTTTTTATATTGAAACTTCTACAATTCAACCATATGCTAATTAAGTCTCCTCCATTTTTTTTATGACTATGAGAAACTATTGAAGTCAAAATATTCCAATAATGTTATAAAAACAAAACAATATTATTTGATGTGTTGATTTTACATGTATTCTTGTGACCAATTAACAACTAATTAAGATGATTTAATCGTACATAATTATACAAAAATATTAAGCATCCTAGAGTCTCACGTTATACTCTAATAAATCCTCAAGGGGTGGCTACCTAACTATTACTAAATCAACACATAGCAAATTAGGATGTTCCAAATCATGTAGTTGTCTAGATCTTTCTTTAGCTAAAGAAAATGTGGCATTTCCAAACAAAGTGCACATGGTGTCTATCATCATATCCCTCACCACACATATAAGATGTGGTAGGTCTAATAAATATTGTGGTAAAATTATGCTCCTACTCAACAATGGTATTGATCTCACAAGAGGTGGTACAAGAATGTGATATCTATGAGCCCTCGGAAAATCATAACTATGTATCTTACTAAGACCATAAAATGTGATGATGTGCCATTAAAATCAAGCTACAAACACAAAATCAAATCAAAGCACAAACAAACACACGAGTGTGTATGTGTCTATAAATTTGGATACATGTATGTGTACATGCTTGCGTGTGCGCGTAGGCACATGCACATGCACACAAATGTATGTGTGCGCGCGTGCGTGCGCGCGCGTGCACACACGCACACACGCACACACACACACACACACACACACACACACACGCACACACGCACACACGCATGCACGCATGCACGCACGCACGCACGCACGCACGCATGCGCGCATGTGTGCACATGCACATGCAAATGCACACACAAATGCACACGCACAAAACTCTAATAATTTTTTCATAACTATGAGCTGTTGCAACTTCAACATTAAACTCGTGTAGTTTAAGTGGTTAACCCATTGGATGATAAAAGGGGATATTAAATAGCATACCCGTCACATGACGTCCTCTCATCATGGCTTTTACCACGTCCCAATTATTTATCCCTATCACCACATGCCTCTTCCTTGTAATAACACTATACCAAGGGGATTTTTATAGTTGCAACCTTTTATATAATGTCATGAACTACTCAGCAAGAGAAAGCATCATCAATATCAATTGCCAAGTGGAACTATGTACCCATATGCCCTAGATTTTGTTATGAAACGAGTTTCATTGTCTAGATATTTCTTGTAAGATAATATGTGCAACCTCATTCTCCCATAATGAAGAAGATGCAAGATGGCCTTGTATACTAGGAGCCTTTACAAGTTAAACATAAAAACATGAAATAGAGCATTAGTTGACCAAAAAAACATGTATTAAAATATCCCTTTTCTCAAGAAATAAAACATTAAATATGAAATATATTCATAACTAGAAAAGAATTTCGACAAAGTACCTATAACTCAAACATCCTCATTGTCAAATGATGCATGGGTATAACTCAAACATCCTCATTGTCAAATGATGCATGGGTAGTCTAGAATGGAATCAATGTGATACCTCTCCAACTATCTATCAACATGTGTCCCCTTTAGGATTGGATGCTCAACTCATATGTGAAAGTGAAAAATAATTATTACTCATGATGGTAACAATTCACTTATACAATTCAATAAAAACAGAATTATTTTCAAAACTTACTAGTTCTCTCAAAGGTCATAGGAGGCATAGCCCCAAGTTACCTAGGAGAATTAACTTACGATGATCTAGATCTTTGTCAATCATATAAAAAAATGCTTTATAGAACCTTGAAATGTATCTACATCAAATAAAAAAATAATTTAGATAGAGCTTAAATTTGAAGAAGTAATTAAGTTCTCATATTAGAATTCAAAATTAACGTATGATTTGCAAGCATCACAAGAATCAAACTTTCAAATATTTTCTCATATTAAAATTCAAAATTAATATATGATTTGCAAGCATCACAAGAATCAATCTTTCAAAGATTTTTTTTTTAAGAAGTATTGTAAAATCAATAAATGAAAATATATAAACATGTTTGATCAAGGTATTTTATTTCATGAATATTACATGGGATCTTATTGAAACTAGGGAGGGATTTTAATTATTAGTTTAAGTTAAAAAAATTTAATGGTAAGTATATTGAGGTAGATTTCATCGTCTTAATATTTCATTACATACAAGGTTCCTAAGAAAAAATGTCCTTAACAAGAATCGAACATGAGTAGAAAACACAATAACCAAATCTCTCAACCAGCCAAACTACACCCAATATATATGTATAATTATTGTTTGTTATATATTTTCCAGACCTACTCTTGAAAAACGGGTATCTGGAACTCCCTTAAAGCCTCTCCTGTTTGCGGACCTTCCACCACACTTGGTACGTGGATTCGATCCCAAGTTTTTCCGCCTTGTATTATTATAATACTTGGTCCAATCTTTTGTGGATGCACGCAGTAAGCAAAGGTCCTCTATCTCTTCCAAGGTATGGATAGATATGATTTCACATTATGTCTGCACATCATGGCTCGACCTTCTCCAATAATGGAGAGATCGATCCCACCATGACTCACTGTAGATTGTTATGGATTGCATTGCTTTCTAGATTATGCATTGCTTGGGATGCCATGCCCTTGGTTCGATTCAAGAAGTAGGATACTCATTCAAGAACTTTGGTTCACTTCCCCAATCCACGCTCGGTCTCCTTTAGGTTTAGGTGTTGGCCCACATGATAAACATTGTTACACATGATTGTTTAATGGTTGGGTTGGATTCCCTACCATGGATTGAAGGATTATCCCTTACACAAGCATATATTCACCACGCATGATGTATTCATTTCCAAGTCTTAGGATGTGATTAAATGCATTGGGATATCCTCGGGCTTCCCATCGATATTCTATGTAGATATGCATTAGATATGCCTCTTAAGATTGATTTAGGATAGATACATAGTTTATTCACTTAAAGAGGGCATGCTTATACAAGCATCCTTCATATTTAGCTTGGATACTATACCACCAGCCTCATATGGATTAGAGATCAACCTTATGTATTAGATATGCCTCTTAAGATTGATTTAGGATAGATACATAGTTTATTCACTTAAAGAGGGCATGTTTATACAAGAATCCTTCATACTTAGCTTGGATCTATACCACTAGCCTCATACGGATTAGAGATCAACCTTGATGTTTATTTACTCATCCATTATTTCTCGTCATTTATAGTGATTGATTTATCTTCTATTATAGTTATTGTTAATCATCTTTACCAAATTACCATCAATTACTAACTCCACTTTGCATGTCATGTGCAGATAGGCTCGAGAAAGAAGCCCATGGATCCTAGATAAATGATGTGTATCACCCACCCTTGATGAATTATTTATCTATTTACATGATTATGTCCCAAACTCATAAGAGTCCTTTATGTAGGTCATGATTGCTTCATCAAGAGCTTCTCGCTAGATCTCACTCCCAAACAATAAAGCATGGTAATGTGTTTCACTATACGACGAGATACATTTATCATGTTATTGTAAATTTATTCAAAATATTCAATTAAAAACTAAAAAATGTATTTAAAATAAAATAAAATAATTTTAAAATCACTTGTATATTATTTCCATATTAATATAAAGAAAATATTGATTTTGAAGTCTTAAAATAATAGTTTTTTGGGTTGCTAGTTTTCGTACACTTCAAATTTATTCTTTATATTAATAACTTAATAATAATTAAACTATATCATAAAATAAAATTTTAAAAAATGTACAACAACCCTAAAAGTGTTTATAAAAAACATGTTCAAAAATTTGGAATAAAATAAATAAATGGCGATAGATATGGAGGGTCGTGGTCATCGTGGTCTTGTGAGTACTTATGAGATGTCTCAAATAATAATAAATGGTATTTAAAGAAAATGAAATAAATAAGATAAAAATATTTTTAAATTTAAAAGAAATACCACATAAAAGCTCATTCACAATGAAAACTTTTGTTTCATTACAACATTATCTAATTCTTGAAGGATTTGTAGATTTATGAACAAATATGTTTAGTTCATTAGGCCATTGCCGCAAAAGGGGAAAAAGTGACACATTATCATGCTTTTAATTAGACTTATAGTTTATTTTATAAAAGTTAAGGATTTGATATTCAATCCATTTAGATTATTTTAGTCATAAAATTAATGGTTAAATAATAATTACTTTTTACAACTATATACTATCATAATAAAGGATTATTAAAAACTATTAAGGACAGTTAGTTATAATTATTATTTGTAATAAATTGTGTTTCCCACTAGGATGACCTCAAATACATCTTAGAGTAATATTATGCATATTATTACTTTCACATCTATGATTAGGTATTGCATTATAGGTTTTAATCCTTTTTATAACTCCTACTAGGGTTCTATGTTGGGTTCCAATATTCTCATGTTTCTTGAGTTCCTTAGGGAGGTAATCCCATTCCTACATTATCCATTCTAGCATGAGTTGAGGGGTTCCAATCATTTACCCACCATGAGGCAATGGAATGGGTTAGGAATAGTAGGAATGTAGTTTAGGTTAGATAGCATGCATGCACTTTATAGTTTTATTTGTCATTCTACTATATTTATCATATATGTATTAGTTATTGTTTACCTTAGCATTCATTAGTCTATCTTTTCATGAATATAATCATACATCTATATATACATATACATATACATTTCATTGTTACCATACTTCAATTTATTTACCTTTTATACTACAAGTAGGTTATGTGGCCCAATGCCATAACTAGGTACATACAATCTTATTCCATTCGGTTCAATTGTGTTCATAGTTTGTTTACTATTTGTTTGTTGTATAATATGTGGCCCAACACCACAACTAGGATCTATAATATCAATAGTATATTAATAATTAGGTGTACTACACTATGATTCCCAATGCATTAGTTAGGGTTAATCACCTTATATAATAAAGATGTAATAGATTCCGATGCCCAATGCAATAGTTAGTATAACCACATAATCTAATACAGGTGTATTGGATTCTATTGCACAATGCAATGATTAGGTAAACCACTCAACATAACAGATTTACAATAATCATGAGTTCATTACAATCACTAACTAGATTACAACATAGATCAAATATGGATATGCAGATTCTGTTTTATCTAGCATAATAGGTACATTTCTATAGATATGATAGAGTCATATAGTCTTTCCTCGATAATATTTTCACCATATTGTACATATGATCATATCACATTACTAGATATGTCATACTAGATCACATTACTTACATTCATCACATAACATTCAAGCAGATAAAGAATGCATAACAATAAAACATTAGCATAGACATATATTCTCAAGTTAGAATCTATTAGATTTGAACAAAGATGCATGCACTACAACAAATTTGAATTTTAGGGGTGGGGGGGTTGTACTCCGCCACCAAAAGTAACTTTTAGGGGAGGTTTCGTATTTGGAGGCATTCTTTACAAAATATCCCCCAATAGCACCGACGTTAAAATATTGGAATTTTAGGGTCGGTTCTGGAAAGGATGAAAACTGCCCCTAAAAGTGACTTTTGGGGGTGATTCTAACCCTTTCCCCCTAAAAAAAAGTGACTTTCAAGGGCAGTTTTAAAACCCACTTGTAGAAAGTTATGGGGGAAGTTCCAAAACCCCCCTAAAAGTATTTATTACAAACCCCCCTCGTAGGTACCTATGGGGTTGGTTTTAAACCCCCTAACTTTGTACTAGGATAGTTATAAATCCCTCCTAAAAATCCATCTTACAAACCTTTGGGGGCGGTATTAATAAAAATGCTCTCAATAGTGTCGATGTTAAAATTTTATACTTTTAAGGGTGGTTCTAAAAGATATCAAAATAAATAGTAAAAGTGAATTTAAGGGGCGTTTCTACAAAAAAAAAGAATTTTAGGGTGATTTCGAAACCCCCCTAATAAACACCTATGGGCATGGTTCAAAATTTCCTCTAAAAGCCCTTTTTACAAACCTTCAGGGGTGGTTGCAAACCCCCCTCATATGTACCTAAGGGCGTTTCTAGAAACCTCCCTCGTAGACACCTACGGGGGTAGTTTGAAACCCCCCTTAAAACTCCATCGTATAAACCTTTAGGGGCGGTTAAGAACCCCCCCTCATATAATATTATAGAGGGGGTTTTGAACCACCCTCATTGTAACATACAAGGGATATTTTGAACCTCCTTCATAGTGACATATGAAGGAAGTTTAGAACCTCCTTCATAGAAACATGCAAAGAAGGTTTTAAACCCCCTCTATAGACATAATAAATCATAATAAAATATATTTGATTAAAAATACCAATATTGCAATATCATTGGGGCACGGAGGAATCGAACCACCAACTTTTTGCTTGTAAGGAAGACGCTCTTCCATTCAGCTAGTGTCCTTATCATTTTTGGAAGTAATCAATATTAACACCTAGATTACATCATTTGTAATTCTAAGAAAAGACAATAAGATATAAATATAGCCTTTCTTAAAACCAATTTATATTTCCAAAGATAACCATGCTTAAAATCCAATTTATTTTTCCAAAGAATGTTGTTCCATATGTATCTCTATTAAACATTTATGCAAAGTTTGGTAGGTGGGATGATTGAGGTTAAGAAAAGTTTGCATACATATGTTGTTGGGGTTATTAAATATTTCATTAAAAACTAAAAAATGTATTTAAAATAAAATAAAATAATTTCAAAACCACTTGTATATTATTTCCCTATTCATATAAAAAAATATTGATTTTGAAGTCTTAAAATAATAGTTTTTTGCGTCGCTCGTTTA
>LPNX010110453.1:91280-107948 GCA_001517045.1 Pseudotsuga menziesii | reverse complement strand
CCTTTATATATATATATATATATATATATATATATATATATATATTAGATTACAATATTAAATTAGAGAACCAGTGCACCAAAATGAGCTTCCAACATGGGTGATCACCTAATAATCTTCTCACTAGAAACCCCAAGAATTACTCTCCTTCATGAAAGTATTCATATCTTCCATAGTTTCCCCCTAGAGTATACTCCCATGAGTTTCTTCTAACATGTGATGTCATCCACACATGGATGAATATTCCTTAGCTTGAACTACCACCACGCATTATATAGGATTGTGTCCCTTACTAATGGGTGCGAACCAAGAGTGGTCGAAAACTCTAATCTAAATTTGACACCCTCTCCAATTACATGGTGTCCAATTTTCCAAGTCCATGGGTCCATCTTCAAATATATCCCACTTCTCAGTCCACACATCCAATACATCCTTTCGTTGGGATTCCATGAAGCCTGGGGGTTCCACCCACCTATCCATCGCTCGATGTGATTCACCCATGCCACTCATTCACTTTGGTGTCTGCAATACTTTGTAGTTTTCCTAGCCTACACTAGCTTTACGTTCCTTTTGTCTATATTTCCCTTGAATTGTGGCCATCACCGGTTCCCATTCATCACACTTGGAATGCCACTTCATTGATATTTGAAGTCAATATTTCTCAAGTGCATCCACATATAACTTGTTGAATCACACATGTCATCTATTGGGTTTCATTCCTTCCCAAATTCTTAGGTGTAGTTCCCACCCCTTTGCCATTTCACATGCCAACTCGTTGAGCTTTTAATTTGGGTTTTCGATCCCTCCTTGGCATCTTTGGAAATTCCCATGCCAATGTTGTGAAGTTAATGTGAGCTCATTGAGGTTCCTCCTCACCAAGGTCATTACATCCACCAACACTCCAAAGTGTTGTCATCCTCGAAAATGTCATCAGGATGTTTACTGCTCCTAGAAACGACGGTCACAACCAAATTCCTAATACTCTGTCCACCATCACTTTTCCTCATCCCTTCTAGTTTGCACATATCCACACTCCCTCATCTCTATACAACTATCTAGTTGATCAGACTGCCCAATTGGAGTCTTGAGTTTGCACGTCTTGGTGCAACTCTCCCGATATTTCTCACTACTTGGTGACCATTGTTGTTTTTAGGAGAAGTCTAGTGTTATCCCCACTTGGCACTTAGACATGTTGTCCAATGCATCCCTTAGTTCTGAATTCCAATTTTCATCCTACTCTAGGAACATGAGGGCCCTACTACCCATTCCAAACATAGTGGGATTATGCCATGAAATCGTCAATGAGAAAGAACGTGTAGATGACGCCCTTGGCCATATCACAAATCACCACCTTCTCTTAGTTGCTTCATTAAATGTTTTCTAAAGTATAGAAAAAGAGTCAACTTGCACCAATATTTCCATCACCTTCATCCAACAATTTTCAATAGTTTAGGTCATCATACAAGTTCCTCCCATCTACATTTGAGGTGGTCGCGCCACTTCTTAGTGTCCACCCTTGTGTTTGGGTTACCGATATGCATCCTTCCTGCAAATTTTGGTCTTTCTGCATAAACATGTAGAATTCGATAAGCTTGTTGGTTCTTTTTAAGGAACACTTTATAATCCTATCTACTATTTACAACCACTCCTCCAAGCATCTTACAAACTCTTGGATAGTTGATTCCAAATTTTTTTTGGTTGGGTAATTTCATTTTCCTTGGAGTATGTATATTTCTTGCAAGCATCTACTACAACCGGGCATGTGGAAAGTGTCACCTTCATAGATGTAACCTTCTCACCTCTATGTTTACTCCTCACAATATGCACGACAATAGTATCCACTCACTAAAGAATGATAAAATACTATAAATGAGGCATGGATGTTTCCTTAACCTTCCTCATGAACTCTTTCCTTGGGACAATCTTGAAGTCATCCATTGGAACAAACATGAAGCTCCATTCACCATTACATTTACCAATTCTCAAAGGTACTTGGTTTTCCAATACACCAGCCACCCTTTCCATACTTTAATTCATTGATAGGAAAGAAATCTACCCAGGATCAATTCACAAATTAATCCTTGTAGCCACCTCTTCCTTGATGAAATTGTGGGTGGCACCACTATCAACCAGGGAAACCATCTACTGTCCATTTATTTCTACCAGCTTGTACCATATCCTTTTGTGGTCCTATTCCTATGTTGCTTCTTTTTCCTCAAGAAAAACACTCAACACTATATCACCTCGATATATGGCTTCTCAACATGCTCAATCGCAAACAACTTCTATGGTTTCAATGAAATTTTTTTGGCATAGTGATATTTTGCACAGATGTAACATGAAATGAAATTATCTTCTCCTTGGGAAGCACTTTGTTTCTACCTTTCTCATCATCATGCTTCTGACACAACTTTAGCTTTCCCTTTTTTTTCTTCTTGTACTTTTCAAGTACTTTCTCATGCCCTTCTTCATATTCCTTGGAATCCTCCTTTCCATATGCATGGTATTCCAAAATTTTATTGGTTGTTGAGATAGCCAGAAAAATATTTTTCATGCCTTGGCACCACAATTTTGTTTACACCTATGGATACATAACCCTTTAATAAAGTGATGAATCCTATATTCATCAATCATAAATTTTATCTCGAGAATGATCATCGTGTAGGACTTAATGTGTTCTTGGACCCTTACAATGTGCTTCACCTTCATGAGATTGTTGCAGGAAGCCCACCCTTGGTTCCTTGGTATAAATTGTTCCTTTAATGCAACCTTCATGTTACTCCAATTCTTGAGTTGTTCTATCTTGTGACCCTATTCCACATCTTCTTCCCAATTTTTCCAGCACATTTTCACTATTCCTATGAGAAACATAGCATAAACAATAACCTTCGTCTCATTTGAAATCTCGTTCAGTTGTTCCAAGTACTATGCTACATCCCAACAAACGTTTCTAAGAACCTTGGTCCCATCATATGGTTTGAGCTCCTTCAATAATATCATCATTGTGGTTGTTAAACCATGCTCATGTGCTATGGTTCACTTTAACTAAACAATGGTGTCATCTTCCTACATTACTCATAGTGGAATCTCCTACACTAAGACTTCAAGTTTTATGACTCTACCATACATATAATTTTTCACTAATTCTACTAGCACTTTCATTTCATATTGGCACTCATTCATAGCCTCATTGAACATCCTTCACATATGATCCATTTACCCCCCCATGGTTGATTCCTTCTTGACATTCTTGCAAAGGGAAGAAATTATATTCTCCACAATCCTTTCAAGCAAAACAATCCTAGTTTTCACCTTGATAGTTTTTGGCACCAAATCCACATCATTTTCTTCATAGAGAAATACCTCTTCCACATATGATCCAACCTCTGGTTCTTCTTCTGACTCCAACATATATTTTTAGTGCACTTTCCCAGTGCAGGATTAGTTATTTAATAATTGAGCACCTACTTGTGTTAGGCGCACTTCCACTAAAGTATGTTAACAATTGGGTCACTTCACACCATTTTACCGAATCTTGTAAAGAGTCCATAGCCTTAGCACTTGTATTATAAAATAAGTGCACCTATTCAGCTAATGAGGATGCACTCCTACTATGTGTTTCAATGCCTCAAGTGCTTCTTCCACATATGCATGTCTAACACCAAAAGTATTATTTCACTTAACTTCTTCATAACTGACTAGTCTGCCTCAATGTTGGGCATGTCAAACACCTCTATCATTTTTTTCTTCATCCACACATCAATTATTCTTTAGGCACCCTTCTTACTCAGTTTACTTCCAAGTTTTTATCTCTTCACACTTATCGAGTCTTTCCCAATGCTCCTCTTCATATGGATCCATAGATATGGGTTCACTTGACCATTTCACATTTGATTCCAAGCATACCCTACCCCACAAGCACCTCACTGCCAGGAATTTTTCCTAGTGGTAGATTGAAGACGTTTCGGTTACACTATACATAGTGTTTCTTCCTATCACTCTGATTTATTTCTGTCCACAATTACTTCCCAACTGTAAAAAACTTCGACAACTCATCTGATTCTCGGTGAAGAGATTCCCTAATGTGTTACCTCTAATACCACTAGTCACGGGGCTATTATCTTGAATTAGGACCAAATTTCCTTTTTTCCTTTTAGTAGGTCATGCACGCTACCTCGGTCTTCCTTTCCAAGGGTGAGACCAACTTGATTTGGAAGTACAACAGTCGACACCTTCCTGCAAATAACCTATAACACTTATGTCTTATGGAATTATCTTATTTATCCAATTTAATGTGTAAACATCCAACAATTGAAGCATTCCAATACTTGAAAATTTACACAAGATATGTAAGATTTATGAGGGATACACCCTAAGTTCGACACTCCTAAAACCCTATATATGTATATTTATATGAATATGAATATATATAAGTATGTGTGCATGTGTGTGTGTGTGTGTGAATGTATGTATGTATGTATATACATACATACATACATTCACACACACACACATGGAGCAAGACCTCTTCCACATCTGATCCAACCTCCAGGAATTCTTCCGACTCCAACATATGTTTAGTAGTGGACTTTCCCATTTCAAACTTAGTTATTTCATAATTGAGCACCTTCTTGTGTTAGGCGCACTTCCACTAAAGTGTGTCAACAGTTGGGTCACTACGCACCATTTTACCAAATCCTATAAAGAGTCCATAGCCTCAATACTTGTCTTCTAAAATCAGTGCACATATTCAACTAATGAGGATGCACTCTTGCTAAGTGTTTTTGTAACATCCCCTCTTCTACTCTAGTTTCTCAACAACTTAAAATACAAGATAAATGTGAATGTGCAACCTTCTGACGCGAAGCTCAAGTTTGGTAAAACACTGTAAGTAATTTTATTTATTTTCCTAAGTTGTGAGTTGCATTGTTAGGCTAAGGAGATTGAGGGCTTGACACAACTAAATTGAAAATCCATGAATCCACTAGGGGGAGTGTCGAATGGATGAGAATACATGAGTGGATGGCATGTGTCGTCTTAGTGCTTGGGTAACTAAACAAAGAGTGAATGAATGTGGTTCACATGAGGGCTTAAGTTCATAGTTTTTCTTTCTAAAGAAGAGTAACTAATTTTTGTAAGTTATGTATTAATATTTTATTTCCTAAATATTAATGCAAGCTAACTAATATTATGATCATGCAAGAGTAATAGGGTCAAGATATTTCCAAGAGGGAGAAGGTTATCTTATGAAAGGTAATTCTAAATTCAAACATATGTCGAGAAATGTGAATGATAATGATCAATATATTAATAGATATTTATAATTAAAGGAAAGAAGAACCAAACATATATCAGAATGAGTGATTAATATTAACATTAATGGAGAAATATAGGTCTTCCTTAAGTGGTTTCGATTTCATTTGGAAGGTCGCCTCTATTTATAAAAATAAAATATATTGAGGATTTAGTAACCAAAAATTCGGTTAGGTCTCCGCCCCCTACTCTCACTTCTTTAGGGGAGAAAGGAGGGTGGATCGGGGAGGAAGAAGAAAGTCATATGGAGTTTTGGAAAAATAGGGAGGTGTTAGGATTGGATAGAAGTTTCATTGGTTGTTGATCACTTAACCTATCAGAGCACATGTATCTATGGTGAATAATATAAACCTCCATGACTTTATCATGTAATATTACTTCATGTTATTTGTATTCTTGAAAATATTCAGTATTTTTTTGTTTAAATTCGTAATCATAAGTCTATGAGTACTAGGAATGTGATTACCTCTTTTGAGGTTAGGACGGTTCTATCTTTATATATATGATGTACTGGTTGGTAGACCAACACAATTTTCAAAGTGAAATGAAATACTCAACTCCCTTTTTAATGAAACTGCAAAAGTAAGGAGAGAGGCATACCGCATAATATTTTGTGGTGTTACCTATGTATAGAGAACCATGTCCTCTTAACCTTGGCATTTGATTGCATAGGGAGTTTCCTCACAGACCCGTTATGATTTTTATCCATATTTCTCTACGTATTAAGAGACAAAACCAATACACTTGTTTAGTGGTTTTTTTTTCTGATAAAGAATCATTAATTTCAAACTTTATGTGCGCTGAGCAATTTTCTTTCATAGAAAGTCGATACTCGGTTATAATCTTTGTTGGAATTAACTTAACATATTATAAGAAGTGCATCGACTTCCAACTAGAATTGATGTTGGAGGAAAGGAATGAATCTCTCCTTCGTTAAGCATTTCCCCTTAGATAAATGTTAATTATTTTATGTTTATAATACAAATGTGATGGCTATATTTTAACTAAGAGAGAAGTGGTCTTTTAAGAGGACCTACCTTATTTACCCTTTACCACTCAAATACGTATACTCATTATACTTAATTCTTCTTAGAAATGAATATTTATTATATTTGAATGAAATATTGTGGACTATAATGTATTTATAATCGCTATTTAAAACACTAAGGGTAGATGAGTTCTCTATTGACTCTAAGCAACAAGCCACGAAGTTAAAAAAAATAAACAAATTAATCTCCACTTATCTAGTAATAATGATTATAAGGTTGACTAAGTTTATTGGTTGGGAAGGGGTGTCTTAGTTTTTTTCAATGTAAAATTTAATATTCAAAATATGAACCTAAAAATAGTCAACATCAAGTCTTCAGTCATCATAGTGAGTTGAACCTATTTGATCGTCATAGTCAGTTGAACCTATTTGATCTAAATAAGCCTTCTAACTTATTATTTAATTTGTTATTGTTAAGTGAAGAAATGTCAGCTTATCTGTGTTCCTTTTTGTATGTAAATAATTAATGTTTTCACCTTTTTTTTTGTTATATGTACTCTTTGACTATGTGCAATAGTATCTTCTTTAATCCTTATGGAAGGATAGTGCTTAAGGGACATTATGTTGAATTCATCACAATATCTAATGAGTGTAAATGGAATAATTATTAGTATGTAAACATTAGCATGGTTTAATGCTAACATACAAGCTTAATGTGATGTTTAAATCATTTTATCACATATGATAAATATGATCCAAGGGTGTGATAATTATAGCATAAACTAATAATTTAATGGATAGAATTAGTTAGATGACATTTCATTCACTTATGACTACTAATGTTATGATATGTGTTAACTTATATGGAAATGATGTATTACACAAATGATTATTTTTATGATCGTTAAAGACTAAAACTAATGATTAAATAACTAGTCATTATATTGGAATTTTTAAACATAAATTATAATTACTTTATTTTAAACGAGGTCTCCTTTGTAAAAGGACTAGGAATATCTATTCAATTACTACCCTTATCATTATACATATAGACAAATAATAGTTAGACTTATTCTTATTGAATGGTGGTTTAATAAGCATGATTTATTGACATGTACTTATGACATGAGTTATGCTTGATGGGAATAAGTACCATACAATAAGTAATTAAAGTGTGGCATTATTATTGTACCACAAGAATGTAGGAGGGTTCCCCATAAAGTAAATGAGGGTGTATTTTAATAGTGTAAAATAATAATCTGGTTAGGGAGTAATCATGCACTCTAATATGTTTTAAATGTTTAAATAAAATCGTTTGACAAGATTTACATTAATAGTTGAGTATGTGAAGTTTATGTTACTATTTGAAAATATATATAGATTATTTCAATCAATGGCCTCAAAAAATTCAATGATAAAGGTTGCTAGAAGAGAATAATAATCTACTTTAGCAGTGAACCATTGTAATATCCCGAATTTTGGACCTGACACTTATAGGCATGTGCCTATTGATTATGATGATTATATTGATGCTTTATTTTTATATTGGGTCAAAGACCCCACTGTGTATGAACATGATGATTTGTTTTATATATTGTGCGTAAGCCAATTATTGATGATATATGTATATGCTTGTTTGTGTTGGGCATGGACCCTGAAGCACATGATTGATGAGATGTTTTGTATTGAGCAAGGAACTCTGGATCACTTGAGTGATTAATGATTTATGTTGAGAGAAAAGCTCTAGAACACATGAAAATATAATTGGATGTGTTGGGCATAAACCATGGAACCTTCCATGTTGATCTTGAGCATAAGATCTGGAGCATCAGATCCTTAGCCGTTGTATCCCTAGGTGTATCATACAAGTACATCCTAGCACTAGAGTTGAGCGAGGAGCTCTCGAATTGCACTAAATTGTAACACCCTATTAAAGCGTTGAGTATGGGATCTAGTAAGCCTCTAGGGGTTACTAAAAAGAATTTAATAAGTTATGAGTGAAAACAACTTGAGAAAAATATTGATCTCATCATACTTATTTATAAGTGATTAAATGAAATTTTGAATTTTTGTATTCTCATCAAAGTACTGAAGAGCTACCATGTTATACGAGGGAAATCCAACATGCAAGGATGTTTAGAGTTTCCTATCCTTTTATACCTACACCATATATGTAATTGACCTTATTGAAGAAGTGTCATTAAGTCTAGGGATCATGGTATATGACGCCCAAAGACATTGTTAACAAAATGTTATATTATTATGTACTTTATACATGGTATGTATAAAGAATTAAATATATTAATAATATAAATAAATGAAAGAAAGAAAAAGAATCTTCATCAATTATTATTTATTATTAAAATATAATAAATAGTACAAAACCTAAAAAGTATAACTAGGTACTAGAAGAAGGCTCCTAAGTTAAAATATTAATAATTACCCAAATTAATTGAAAAGGGTTAAATCAAGAAACCAAGGTTTCTCGATTTAACTATCCCTTTGATTGAAAATTCTGTCTATAAATAATCAAGCCAAGGAAAGGCTTGGGGTTCTGATTTTTATTTGGGAAAATTATTATTTCTTCCTATTCTGCTCTCAAGTGATTTGTTGGATAATTTTTCCTGCAAGGAAAATGAGAATTGATTCATAATTGAGTACCACTTAGGAAACCCTACCCTAGGAGCTCTAAGCTACTTGCATGTTGGAGTCCAGCTCGGGGGGATCCATATTTAAACCAGGAACGGTTTCGGGTCATGGTTGGGTGGAACGTGGTAGTTCCCAAGTGATTTGGTCATCAAACAGAGGTCATATCTGCATTGAATTATTAATGCCAGTTATTTGAATATGCATGTTCAGACATTAACAAAGCTTCAATTGTAGGGTTTGCATTTCTCAAATATTAACCTTAGACTGCAAATTTTATCATATGATTTATATTACTAGGGTTTGTACCTTTAAGTTTGTTTTTGTATTATTTCAATACTTATATTATGCTTACTATAAACTAGGTTTTGATTTCCATTTAAGAATATATTTGTTCTTTAGGCTCTATTACTCTGCTGACATATTTCATTTGTCAACAGAGGCTTACCTTAGATTTCTTTAAAATAAAAATAGTTTAGAAGTACAAGTTAACTATGTATATATATATATACATTCCTATAAATAGTATTATAAGCTAATCTACTAATTACATTTAAATCAACTAAAGAACAGATTATAAATAAAACAAAGTTAACAAATCATCAAAGACCTTTCAAGGTCTGTCTCCATAATACAAACCAAATACCATAACATTCCTTTTAAAATAAATATCACCATAAGAATTAAATGAACAGAGGAGGCATCGTGACCATCCATGTGGTCCCATATCTAGAATTTGTTCACACATATTAAAATCCGTAGTACTAATTAAAACTATTATGATCACATCCCATAAGAGTCACTCTTTCCGATATAATTATTATGCACATCCAACGCATACAGTAAAAAATTATTAATTAAACCCCATTTCATGACAATAGAGGTCGTGACATCGAATCCCATGGATGTTCAAGACCCAAGTTAAAAACAATAATAACAACCATAGTATAATATATTAATCCAAAATCCAAATTGTATAACCATACTGTGGGTTCTTAAAAACAAATAAAATCCATGACATAACGTAGTGAACAAGAATAAAACTTTTATATAATCCAACGTTTATATCTCTACATAGGCCACGTTATAGAACTAATGTATGCGAGCTACAATTTATAAATACATCAAATTCGATGTAATAAACAATGGATATGCTAACAGTGAGGTCGTAAGACCCCATCTATAACACGGCCTCGACCAAGAAAAATTTAAACACAGATTCCATTAAACTATAAACCTATAGTAAGCGATTGGTCATTGTGGGTTTCCAAACCATGGATTTCCATAGTCCAATTCACATAAGAACCAATAACCATAAACCAAATAATATACAATCTATCGCAGCGCTATGGGGAAGGTTCATGCCATTTACGGCATGGCCCTTTACCCACGCTGTCAAAATATTTACAATATCCAAGATAACTAATATCATTACACATAGATCATCTATTTAGATGAATTCCTCACACAAACCCCAGATCCATTTGCATACAGTGCTTAAATAAAAACACAGAAGGAAATTGTATACACAGTATATCAAATTAACCATTTCCGTCATACATATAGAAACAATACGTATATCTATTTATACAAAGTTTCACCAAGTCTGATACACAATCACCATTAAAGACCGAGTTTGAAGATTACACATGCGTGCCAATGGGCTATGGCACCATTGCAAGCAATGGTGCAATCCATGGCTAAAAGGCCCAAACCAAAATAACAATTTACATAACCAGGATTAATTACACAAATCCAAATGGAATAAGATTTGATTCATGGCTTAAATCCTTAACATTTAAAAACCCAAGTTTGTAATCTTAAGCCAAAGGAAAAATAAAAAATGCTATAGCTAAACCCCAACCAAGCATCAAGCTAAAACTCAGCTCTACCTAAAGGGCTGAGAGGTGGAAAGCATAAAGCTTGAATAGCATGCTTACCGTGGCCACTTAGTATCAGTCTTGAGCTAGTAACGAAACCCTGAGTTATCCCTCCTCACCTCCCTTGTCACCTACAAACATAACAATGAGGCACAGTTGAGAATATGCAGCAACTAAGCTACGAACCCAACGCAGTGCAAACTCAAAACCAAAACAAAGCTTACATCCATCATGCTAGTCGTTTCCTCCTTGCAGCACAGAGCTGAGACATCATCCCTCCTCAAAGCCAAACAAAATTCCAAATGCTTCGTGATCCAAAGCCCTAAGCTTGGGATGGCCATGAAACCCAAGAAGCATTAATGGCACAGCTAGTGACCATTATCGAATTACAAAACCCCCTTCTCCATAGTTCAGACTTCGTTGCATTATCGTGGAATTCATTTACCATGCGAAAGCTTAAACCCATTTAACATATGGTGTAACCATATGTTATATTTTCGCCACCATACACTAGCACAGTTCTTATATTAATACAATGTTTGTTAAAACATAGTTCATACATGGTATGCACTAGTCCATAGTCTAGTCATAACGATTAGGTAATTTAAATAACATGTAAACCCTAGGTTTAAAGCTAGGACTTGTAGCCTCTTCGTCACAAGTCTCAAGCATAAGAACCATGGCATACGAAGTATGCCATGGTAATATATTTACCTATATTAAGACCAAAGTCTGATCATTAATCAAATATGTAACCTGCAAACAAAATCAAAAGACATGTTAATACTTATCATTGAATAAACCAAAGTATAATTACATAATGAACTAAAAATACGACATAGGAATTTTAAGCATGTTAATAAAATAATGAGAGGAGAAATTTCACCTCACTAATATAAGTCTGTAATGAAGTATAATGATGAACAATAGGTATACTTTTAACCAATTTGTTTAATCACTCCTACAAAACTCTATCGCTAGGTATAATCTACATATAGGGTAAAAGAGGTTCCTTTGTTCTATTTGAACTAAGTAAGTCTGTGTGTCAAGTAATACTTTACCTCTCAGACCGTCATGGGAGAACAATTTGATCCACTCTGCCACTTTGTTCCTACAAACAAAGTTAATTTAGAACTTAATAAATAACAAAGTAAACATGCGCTGAAGTAAACAAGGTTCTATGCAAATAATTAACACATCGACAGTAATGTCAAACAAGAGAATAATTTAATAAATAGACTTATGAACTCGTAAGTAAAATATACTAATAATAAATGAGGGAAAGTAAATGACATATTTTAAGGACATCTTGCGAATAGACAATAGTACAAATAGGGTACGTATATTCCGCAAGAGTAATAATGTTCAATTCAGGTAGTTTTTACTAGCCTATAATAATTTTTTTTTTCAATTTTTGAGGACATTACAACTATCATGTCATGTCAATAATGGTACTAACATTTTGGGTTGTGTTCACAAGTATTAAAAAAATTACACCATTTTCGAAAAAAGTACTTGTGGATTTCGGGTTTTGTCACAAAATGATACCAGAGAAGGTTCTGAACACTGGTACCTAATGGACTCACCAACATACAAGTATGTTGGGAACTTTTTGAAGAATTGATTTTATGTTTACTTATTTGCATGCATGCTATAGAAAGAATAATGTCTTAATGCTATGATTGTCAAAGTACATGAACTCGTTTGCTTAAAGTCAAGTGCTTGAATGTATCAAGCTAGTTGAAAAACAAAAATGCAAAAATATATGTACATTACCATGTTAATGAAAACTTAAAATTGGTAAACCAATGCAATGACATGCTCATGTTATTTTACACTCAATCAATGAATGGTATACGTAAGAACTAACATAGAAGTGTAGTCGCCAAAAGATAGAGTATGTTGTCATATTTTGATTTCAACATGAGCATAATAAATGCACAAGGATTAGGAATAAAGGTAGGCATTATTACAACTAGATTGTGCATTCTGTGTTGATGAAAAATTAAAATTGGTAAACCGATGCAAATACATGCTCATGTTATTTTACACTGAGTCAATGAATGGTATACATAAGAACTAACATAGAAGTGTAGTCGCCAGAAGATAGAGTATGTTGTCATATTTCGATTTCAACATGAGTATAATAAATGCATGAGGATTAGGAATAAAGGTAGGCATTATTACAACTAGATTATGCATTATGTATAATTTTAGTGTTTAAATGCAATATAGAAGAACTTGTTGATGTGGATAATTTTATGTTTTTTTTTAAATTACATTGATAAAGGAAAATAAGAAGTAAATCACCCTTTTCTAAGGATGTTAGTGATCTGGTTGGCTTTGATGAACAAGTTTCTCACATGGGATAACCTACAGAAGAGGGGATGGATTGGGCCTGGGATCTGTGCTCTATGCAAGATGGGAGCTAACAGTGTGTAGCAACTCTTTTTTCACTGCATTATTTGGAAGAATGCCATCGATAACATTATGGACCAGTATCATATGTCTATTACCTTCCAATCTGATGATCTCGGCACATATATGGAGAAGTGGACTGACTGTTTCTCAAAAAACTCTTCCCTCTACCATCTCCCCTTTATTGTCATGTGGGTTGTTTGGAAAGTAAGAAACACTTCTTTATTTGAAGGAAATGTTGTACCTGTTACCAGCATTCTCCATCAAATTTCTTATTACTCACAGACATATTGTCCACCTATCATTAAAAGGAAAAACTCTAGGGCCATTGGCCTTAGTCCTGTTATTGCCTATCCTTGTGGATTCTTCGATGGGGCTTCAGCACAAGGTGCTAGTGGAGCTGGTTATGTTCTGATATTGAGCGAGGCACATACCTTCAAATTTGCATTAGGGTAAGGTCCATCCACCAATACTAAGGCAAAACTGATTGGGCTTTGGGCCCTTCTGCATACAGCCCAAATGATGGGGATACCCAAGCTCAGAATATATGGTGACTCTTCAGTCATTATAAACTGGGAAAAGTGTTCATCCTCCATATCACCACCTAAACTATTACACTGGTGTGGGGACATGAGAAATCTTTTCACATGCTTTATAGAACTAACTTTATGCCATATCTATCATGAATTCAATCAGCATGCAGATTGCCTTTCTAAAAAATCTCTTTCTTTAGCTCCTGGTTCAGGAAGTTACTCTGAATATATAGATGGTCATTTGACCTCTCCTGATAGTTTTGAGCTCTTTTGATCCTGGTGATGGAGCATACACTCCTTTATCTTATAGCACCTTGCTTTTGTTTATTCTGGAGTGGAATCTTTTAGAATGCGGTTCCATGCTCTTTGGTTCACGATAGATATGGTATGAGTGACAGCATTTTCTGATGGGAACTGTATGTGGGAGATGCTCCTGTCCCCTATTGCAACTTAGTTGTGTATGTGTCTCCTATTGGTGCATCAGTTGTATGGTTTCCTTTGACCCAACAACAAGTTTGTAACCCATACTGGGATGGCATTTCAGATTCCCTTTGATTCTTAATTGAATATCAAGGACAGGCTTTTTTCTCCTAAAAAAAAATGTATAGGGACATTTGGTAACAAGAACCTTTTCCAAACCAAAGCAAAGATAATGGAAAAAGGTGATGCAAATTAAAGCTTATAGGAAGTAAGTTATGATTCATGCTTAAAGCACACATTAGTGAATAGTACATTCAAGGGCTGTTTCCAAACCGAAGCAGAGATAATGGAAAAAGGTAATGCAAATTAAAGCTTAAAGGAAGTAAGATATGATTCATGCTTAAATCACACATTAGTGAATGGTACATTCAAGGGTAGTTATGACTAAGTTTTCGAGAAAGTAATACACTAATATTATGCAAAAGAATATCCTTTTGTAACAAGAGTTTATGGGTATTCAAATACAAACATGCTGTTATATTTTATATTTTCTTTATGAGATTATTATGGGATAATTTTGATAGGAAATTATGAGTAAAGTATGCATGTAATCAAGGTTGCAAGAAGCACTACCAAATGGAAATCAATGAGATAATTGAAAGAAAATATAAAATACTCAATGGAAAAAGGTAACACCTAGAATCAGTATGATTCCTTATTTTTTAATGTACCTTTTCGGGGAAACTAGGCACACTATCCAAAATGTCTCAAAGAAGATTCAAAACTTTTACATTGAAAACATTCTTTCTCAAGACCCTCATTGACAGTGGATTTCACAGTGACTCCATGAATATGGACAACTGGGGAAGATCAAGGGAAGTGATATTAGGTTCTGATATGATTGAAAAAATTATATATATGACTTATTAATACGGGGTGGCTGAGGAATTTTAACAAACAATTCACTTACCTCCTCCTTCAAGACTTTGTCTAATTTCGAATCTAGGAAAAAGTAGTAAGGATAGTATTTCTTGGTTTGGTTTCGAAAACCAGTGAAAATTTCCAAATTTATTATGGAATGAACCTATGGATTTAAAAAATCCTACCATACCTCATACATTTAATGGTCGAATAAAAAAACTCATTTGACATGTTATTCAAGTTTTCACAATTTTGGCTAATTTCGTGCATTACTACTCATGATTGTAGGAGGTTCCAACTGACTCCAAATGGTATCAAATTTGAAAAGAAAGGATATGGTGAGTCTTATAACATACCTATATGAACCATGAGAACTTTTCATCTAAATTTATGCTTCTTCAACTTGGATTTGGGATAAGGAGAAAAGGGGAAATTTTCCTAGGAAATTGTGGTCAAATCCCCCCTAGGGGTGGAGGCTAATTTGGCTCTGCAACTGAAGTACAACCCTCCAAAATTTACGAAAAAACTATTGGTATGTTTATTAGACATCAATTAAGGTCATTACTCATCTTTATGAAGCTCTGAACACTGGTTATGAGGCACAACATCTATATGGTAACTTTCAAGGAGTTTGTTTATGGGGGAATGGCATTATTAGTTTAAATTAGACACATGGAAATAAGACCAAATGGTTCAGATGGTAACATAACATATATTTTCCCTCTAAATAATACAAATTGATGTCTAAACAACATCCAAATTAGAGAAAATATCTCATACAATTATGATATAAACTCTTTCAAGCTTGAAGCCAATTTCATTAAAACTAGTGACTCAAAAGCATGAGAATGAAATATTTTTACGCATAGATTTATGATATTTAAAATTCTATATATCAAATTGAAATAAGAGTACAGATCCATATATCATATACCCAATCTTGGGAATCAAATATACTCAGCAAAGTGCAAGCACCACTCCAACACATGTGCCATCAACGTGAAAGTATGGGGAATGGTGAAGTGAGAATGAGAGAATAGGGAGATAAGTGAGAAATCAAACTGTATGAACCTTCAAAATCCAAATAAAATTCCTTCATTAATATCCAATGATATTTTTGAATCACCTCTCCATCAAGAAACTTGGAAAGGAATCCAACACCCTCGAAATTGGTTCACAAGGAAGGAGAGATAACACTCAATGTGCAATGGACAAGCAAAATCTCTCCAAAATTCCAAAGGTCAATTAAAAAAATGATAAAAATATATGAACCCCTTCCTCAATAAATCCTTTAATCAACTTCATGGGGCCTCATAAGGATTAATTTCTCTCCATAGGATTCCTCCAACTCATCTTAGTGGTTTACTAACTCTTATGACACTTGTCTCCTTCCTCACTCTCCAACTCTTTACCAATTTTGAATGGATACCTCTAACTCCCAATTGCACCATCTTGGTTGATATTTTTATCCCTTTCATGTAATATTTGTCATAGGTATGCAATTAGGTCTTAATTTGTCATATGTGTCATAGAATATTTCATCATTTAT
>LPNX010110453.1:81280-86280 GCA_001517045.1 Pseudotsuga menziesii | reverse complement strand
AACCCGCGCACAGAGAACTGTTCGACATGCAATTTTTTATCATTACTTACATAATTCCATAGTTTTGTACAGGTTTGGGTGGATTTCAATGGGGAATGTACGTAATAGAGGACGAAAGTCAGAAAGGAAGGTGCTTACACCGGAAGAAGCAGAAAATAAAAAACAAAAAAAGGAAAGATTCAAGAAATCATCGATATTCATTACATGAGCAAATAGTTCCCATCCCCCCTCAACAGATACCTGACATAGAGGCTAAGGAAGATAATGCAACATTAAAAGAAGGTGGTTATATGGAAGTTGATATTATTCATCCATTAGTAGACGGACAATATTGTGAAGAGTTCAATAATTATGTTACTCCCGATGTAAATGTGACTCAGCAACAACCATGTTCGGTGGTTCAATCTCCTAATCAAAGTTGTGAGCCGGTAGTGGATGTAAACATCACTCCAGCATTTCAAATGGCAAGAAATTTTGCATTAAAACGAAAGAGAACTCCTAAACGAATACAAGTGGACGAGAGAGGATTGTCTTCCATGGAAGTTAAGGTGGCTAAATGCACTATCCTTCATCATTCTTCTCAAATAATGAAACAATATTTTGATAACAAATCCGAAGCTTGTAAATGCCAACTGTTTTTAGCTTTGCTTAAATCTAGAAATATGGAAACTGTTAGAAGAAATTTAGGCATAACAACAATGAAGAATATGGAATCAAGTAATCACATTGTTAAATCTCTTGCTGTTGCATTCACATCAATTGGTAAAAACACTCATTCAAAAGAATGTAATGTGGCTCGTCGTGTATTGCCTGAATCAATTGTATGTAGATCCACAAGACAACGTCGTTTGCTTAAACGCACATCACAAATTGTTCCTTTACATCCAAATACACTTAAAAAATATTCAGTAAGAAGAGACAACATTGATGCAGAGGGACAAATGAAAACATTAAGGGCATTTAGCGGTAGGTTTCCCCGCAAAGACATGAAGTTAGTCAAAGCAGTGAAGGGCCTAGTGCAAACATTTTGGCATCTAGGCCTTCTTCTAACACGAAGGATGTGTTAAAACATTGTAGGGGTTCTCATCACACTGAACCTCATGTTAAGCATTATCTTGACATGACACAAACTCAACTGTTCGAGATGTTTAAAGTTTCCCACGTAGAGCTAAGGCTCGAACAAAGATCTTTTGAAAAATGCAAGCCTTGGTATGTTAGAATCAATACCATCCGGAACACTTGTTGTTGTAGAAACCACATAGAGTTTGACCTATATTACCATACATTTGCACATATACGTCATTTTTTGCATCCTAACCATGTGCAAGAATGCTCAAGTACAGTACCGACAATGTCATCCAGATATTTCATATATAGCATCATGTGTCCGAGGCAAGATGGGCAAACACATTACTTAAAACAATGTGTAGATGGTTCTTGCAACAATTGTGGTGGGCTATCCTTATGGTCTGATTGCATCCATGAAAGTGAAGATCAAGCATTCGGGAATGCAATTGTCGAGAAGCAAAACTATTAGTATAAGACATATCAGCTAAATGATGGGAAAGAAAGCAGGAAGATTAAATTGGTGACTTCATAGGTAAATTCTTGAATATTGACAAATTAATATTCATGTACACATTTTTAATGAGGTTTATTGACATATTAATATTCATGTACCAGGTGCGAGTATGTGATTTTATTCCAGAGTTTTGTGGAAAGATCCAATAGTACATTCAACATGTCGATATGGCACGGTGGAAAGATGAGCAATTCAAAATATGTTGGGACACCTTCCCTCTTGGAACAATACTATCAGTGGTTGAATTTGTGGAAAATAACACCCTGCAACCACAAAATGAAATTCAAAGTCAATACTATCACTCAGAGCAGGTGAGCATAATGGTGCATATCACGTATCGACATGGGCAATATAGCAATGAAGAGAAACCTATGATACTGAAAGAAAGTCACTTCTACATAAGTTACAACCGAACCCATGACATCCATTAAGTGCAACATTGCTTTAAATTATTCTATGATCACGTGATAGCTATGGATATACCATTTTATCGTCATTTCATTTGGTTAGATGGTTGTGCTGGACAGTTCAAGAATGCACATGTATTTGAATGGTTGTGTTTGTTGCACATAAAATACAAGGTGCCACATGTATGGAACTACTTTGAAACTGGTCATGGAAAAGGACAGAACGATGGTGCTGGTGCATGCATTAAAACTGCCCTTCGAAGGGAAGAGATGAAGTTTACAGGTGCTCGCCTTCGAGACACTGCATCTATAGTCCAATGGTGTGCATCTGTCATGGGAGAACAAGCAACAAGGAAACACTTAGTGCGAAGAATATTCTGGGAGGTTACTAATGTGGACCGATCACAAACACCTCGGGTGAACATAGTGCATGGAAATCGACAGTTTCATTCAATTAAAAGCTCAGAGAACTCGACCCTACAAATTTGGACAAGATTGAAGGCTTGCTTTTGCAGTTCCTATAGCATCAGTGAATGGGGTGATTGTGAGCATACTGATACCATTGATACATGGGATCGAGTGACACTTGTCACCAATTTCAACGAGGGTAATGAAATAGACCATTTGGAAGATGATCAGACACATATTTCTAGAGACTATGATCTCATATCGGATCTCATACAAGTAGGTACATGAGTAGTACCTAAATAAAAAATGCATTTATGTATTGTTTACTCGACCTTTGTAGAATTTAATTTATGTAGAAATTAGAAATGCAAGACCTTATTTACAAAATGTATTGTTAACTCGACCTATTTCCTTTCACGGGTGAGATATATGCAATGGTTGCCCCAAAAAATAATGAATGGAGTTCTGACTATTGGTTGGCACGTTGCATAGAGGGGAAACAAACCCTTCTATAACCTATTACAGATGATGAAAATATTGAATTCCCAACTAGCTCGATGGTTATAAAAGGGGAGTACTTGACATTTGCAGCACAATAGAAAAGGAAGGGTGGGTATGCATATCAAGATTATAGACCAGGAGCTATTGTATACCACTTCACCAACCTAGTAGTTGGTATAAACATCAAGCTCTACACACTTTCTCACAAAAATAGGTCACATGTACGATACTTTCTACCTCATATAGAGCACGAAACATTGATGGACACCATCGGCACCAAAGATGATCCGGATGGCCTACTTGTATGAGTGCATTGTCAGGTGCATTATTTAACCTTTTTAAAAGTGAATTCTGAAGCACAATTTCCATTATTTATCCTTACTGTATTACCAATGTAATAAACCTATGATTGACAGATATCATTCATAGACATAATATTATTCAAAGGATACTGGACACTATAAACATGATCGTACAACCTCGAGTGAGTTATCTATAAACCATGTTTGCACATTTTCATTGGGTTCTCTTTTCTTTCTTATGATGTTACTAATGTCTCGCCTTTCGTGTGCCTAGGATACAAACACATGATCACCAATACTTGCATGCACCAACTGGGGTTTCATGAGTCATCAAGTTGCATGCTCCAACTAGGGTCAAGACAAGGTATGAGATGTCCAACTAGGGTTTGGTGCAAAATCATTCAGGTTATGAGATGTGCTTTATGAGATGAAACAAGGTATGAGATGTTCTTTTATTATGATTGTTAGTGGCATTGGTATGGAAAAAGAGAACTCAAAATGTTTAAAGTAATTATTTGTACATGGTCATATGGGGGATTTGGCTAGGGATGAACTTAGTTCTTAATTCTACTTGAGGAGAAAACCATTCTTTTGTTCAAGAATTAATCTCTTATTCAAGCATTGTCTCAAAAAGTAGACTAAACACATGTACATCTAATTCTTTTCCCATGGTAGCTTACATATCAAAGTCATGGGTTTCCTTGATGGTGCATATCAAAGTGATCCAAATTTTAGTATCACGGGGCATCTTATTTTTCTTTGATATGCATGTCAGTAAGTATAAAGTTGGAACTGGCATTGGAACAAACAACTTTAGATAATTAATGGCCTCAATGCTCTTGATGAAATGTGCTTTCAATGGTGGTGTAAAAAATCTCTAGGCTTTTGTTGACTAGGATCTCACTATAAATTGGATGTTAAACAAGACCTAATTGTCAAATACTGCTACTCTTCAGTACATTTATTTTCAGCATGTTTTTGGGAACTAAACATTATTGTTGATTCTCTCCCTTAAGCAAGTCAAACTCTGGAAGATATGGAGTTAGAAGAGATAATTTAAGGGCCCTATTTGGTTTCTTCCTTGTGATTCAAATAAAGGTGGCATGTAATATCTATGTATATATTTCACTATTTTGGCTGAGTTAGATAATATTTTGGTTCATATAGTTTTTTGGATGTATAAGACTGTGTGTTTTTGGACATGTTATTGTATCATAGTATGGTATGATGTTAGTGTCGTAGGGTAATGTAAAGTATGTTATTGTGCTTATGTTAGAATTGTAGAGTATGTTAGTGTGTGTTACTGTGTGTAAATTAGGGTATGTTATTGTATGTTAGAATTGTATGATGTTAAAAAGTTGACACGAGTCGTTTAAATTCTTCCTTTAAGTATTGGAAATTCATTTAAGTTAGCACACATACACGAACCACACATATCATTATATCACATAGGTGAACCACACATATCATGTTCAAAGACCAAGTCAGCCATGATATCATGTTCCAAGATCAAGTCAACCATATATATGTATAAATTTGAACCTTGCTTTATATTATATATGTATAGCAATAATGTTGTACAAAAATTGCCATGCCACATGGCCATAATACAAAATAGTGGATCAAAAAGTACATATGTGTGTACATATGAACAAAAAGATACATCTATATGTATGCCCCCTATACATTTTTTCTAGTTATCCCCCGTTTTGCTGCCACTGCCAGAGTATTCAGAGAAGTGTAGCTTTATTTTGCGACTGCTCACTGGTGATCCCCGTCGCTGAACAAGAGGGATGGGTC
>LPNX010110453.1:54431-81059 GCA_001517045.1 Pseudotsuga menziesii | reverse complement strand
AGAGGTGGGTTGACAACAACCTCGCTTTGGTGCTCTTCAAGCACCACTGTCACAATAGGTTCCTGCATAAAGTAACATATGTCAAAGCGATACAAGTTATAGAATGATTTTTCCAAACAAAGCGAAACATAATTAAAATCATATTTCAAATAATACCTGTGTCTGCGAATCTACCTCTGCATGAGAGGGAATATGCTGCGATACAATATACTCATCCTGGGAAACCTGCATAAAGCATGTTGTATAAAAATTAGGATAAATATTGAATGTTACAATCAAGATATGTACACAAACTTACAAAGAAAGAGATTTACATAAACATACATGATGGCTCGTCAAAGGTGGGCCACCGGTTTGGTGCTCTTCACGCACCGGTACCTCACTAGGGGCCTGCATATAAAGTAACATATATATGTCAATTTCATATAAAATAGTGAATCAGAGACATATAAACTACTTGGAAGGAAAATGATGAACTACAATAGAAATCGAAACATACATAGGTCTGTCTAGGGGGAAGAGGTGGGTTGACAACAACCTCGCTTTGGTGCTCTTCAAGCACCACTGTCACAATAGGTTCCTGCATAAAGTAACATATTTCAAAGAGATACAAGTTACAAAATGATTTTTCCAAAGAAAGTGAAACATAATTAAAATCATATTTCAAATAATACCTGTGTCTGCAAATCTACCTCTGCATGAGAGGGAATAGGCTACGATACAATATACTCATCCTGGGCAACCTGCATAAAACATGTTGTATCAAAATTAGGATACATATTGAATGTTACAATCTATACTATAAATATGTAAATAAAGTTGACAAATTAACAAGTATATTTCTTGTACCCCTATTGGTGAAGAACCAAACCCATAAGCAATATTGATAGCTGCATCAATGTTCTCAACGTTGATCGGCGGACTATGCGACTCTGGTGTGCCATGGGACACCAGCTGTATATTTGTTCACATAATTTGTTAGATAATTAAATAGAAATAAATTGTGAAACAATCGAACATTTTGACATGAAACAAAATATAATATTAAAATAATGAGTTTTACTTACAAAGCGAAGTAATCCATCATCTCGGAAGTCGGAAGCAGGGCCATGGCATATGCCTCCACACAATGTGCAAGGGTGTGGAGTAACACAACGCTCTGAAGACTCTACATCTCCTTTGTGATCTGTAGCTGGGCCCTCCGTAGAAGTGCCAGCCCCTTGCTCTACATTTCCTTAGACATCAGTCCCATGCTCAAGCAATGTATCTGCCATGTCAAATAATGCCTCCTCTGTATACTCAATTACAGGAACAACAGGAGGATATACCCGAGGGGGTTTTGGTGTGCGTGGTGGGCGTGGCGCATGGTTAGGATCTGTCCTGGCACCTTCCCTATATTGGGGCATCCCATGACCAACACCCTGGTTTCCTAAGAGATCGAAGTAGTTAACATGTTTCCCTAGGATGAATTCTACATACAACTTGCTAAGGAAATAAAATGGGATGTCCCTATTCCCATGGGGGTCTTCATCGAAGACCATATACCAACGATCCATCCAATTGGACTTTATATTTGGTTCAATGCACCAGTCTATGGAAATGTGTGCTCAACTGGTGGGGGGAACCAATCCAATGGTAGGGTCCCGGAATAATGAAAATAACTGGTCTTTTGTAATTTTAAGGACTTTATGAGTCAATCCATCGGAATAGTATTGCTTCCCGAATTCTCTATACGAGATAATGTTTTACAAATCTCCTTAGGCATCGAATATTGTGTTTGTTATTGTGTCCAAGGCATCGGCTAAGAAATCTCTCAAATGACCCCCCCCCCCTCTAATAGATGATCTAAGGCGCCTCAATGACGCCAAGCATGCAATAATCTCTGTGTTTCTATCTTGTCCCCCCTCCGGGTTTGGGTTTGGTTATGGGTTAGGTTGTTGTGGGTTATTAGAGGGTGGGTTTTCCACATTGTGTTGTTCATTTGTGTTGTCTGTTAAGATTTAAACAGAAAACTACAAGTTATTTTACTTATAATCATTATTTGATTGTTCACATTCAATTATTTTTTTTAATTTGTTCAAAATAATTATAAAAACAATGAAATTATGGAAAAAATTAAAGAATGGAAGACTAAGTGAAAAGGATAATCTAGAATTTACCTTCCATTGGAGCAATCCACCTCGAACTCGACCTCGACCTCAAAAAGCTAAAACGCAAATAGCACTTGCGCTATTTCGCTCTTGCGGTTTTTATTTTTATTTTTGCTTTTCAATATCACATATGCAATATTGAAAAGTAAGGAAGTAAGGATTCTTTTAACCAAGTGTATGTTGTCTCATGGGAAGTGCATCCCCCTTGTGCTTTCTTCTATCATACCTTGGATGATTATGCTTCCATTCAATGTTTGTGTATTCATTTCAATTAGGGATTTTAAAGGCATTTGTGTTGAGTTTACTCTTCTCCTCAATTGACTTGAATATTTCTTCAACAGTGTTATGATTGTTGTCAAAACAAAGACTACGCTTTTCATGTGGAGATATTTAACAACCAAATATTTTATCTCAAATCATGGTGCTCTTCTCAAATTTTGAATTTGTCTCCAACTGGGAAACGATCTTATCCAAATCTTCTTCTATAGAAAGGATCTCAAACTCTTTCCTTTGAAAAAGTTATTTATTCTCTTGAAGTTTACTTGCTAGGTATTCATCAATTTTCTTGGCATCTACTATTTGAATTTTCTTACACCAACAATGGTATTTTCAAATTATTCATGTTTCTTATGTATTTGTTTCAGTTCCTTTATTAGGGAGATAATTTCATCTTCTTGCTTGCAATTTTTTTCCTTCTCCTCTAGTTTATTTGTCAGGGTTTGTTGTGCCTTTTCAATTTTTTCTTTCAATCCAATGTTAAGACCTAAATGTTGGGAACATTTCCCCATATTGGGCATAGTTCCCCCTATAGTGTGGCACAGTTTACCTCCTATATGGAAGTGTATTACATATTATTGATGCAGTCTTGGGTCTATTAGTTGTTATTGTACACATATGTCTCCTATATATAGTAAGGGGATATTCTCATATTAGTAAGCATTGCATATTGTCTTGTCTTGGGTACATAATTACATTGTGTAAGGAGGTTCCTCCCTCAAAGAGGATTGTTATTTATATGTGTTCTTCATTATTCAGGCATGGATTACTCTCTTTTATCATGTTTCTACTATTCGTGTGTTATTTATGGGACTTGGTTGCATAACATCCAAAGCTAATATTTAAGTCCCTTCTTTTGAAATATAATATTCATCTTGATACTTTTGCAATTGCTCCATTAATGATTAGTTTTCTCTTTCATCTTTCATTAGTTCACATAGAGAACTAATAAGTTCTTCCTCTAGATATACTTATTCTTTGGTTTCAAAGTCTTCTTTATCTTTGGAGACTTTGCTTTTTATCTAATGGCTTCATCATTTTTTCGGGGTTGTACCTCATTTTATTGAGAGAGTTTCTTTTGAATAAAGATAGTATATATTCTCCCATAGCTATGTTGTTTAATTCCATTGTCCCATTTTGTTCTTCTCACAATATGATAGTCCATTCAAAATTGCATTCATTTTCTTTGGATTGTCTTTGTGTATATTATTTGTTATTGAACCTTTTGGTTGATTCTTTGGATTTGTGTATCCATTATGAACTACACTCCAAATGTCAAGCTCAACAACTTGCATATATTCCTCTATTCTTATGCTCCATAGTACATAATATATTCCATTTAAAAAGGGAACTTTTTTAGGATATACTAATTGAAAATCCATGAGTAATCTATGGGATATGTTTTCTAGTTGTCAAACTATGTGAATAAAACATGCTTTGACACCAATTGTTTGAATATTTACAGATGTTGAGATGGGGGGGGGTGAATCAGTATTAGACACTTCTACTAATTTTAACTTCATCACTTCAAGTAATAATCACACATTAATAAAACATTCAACAACCATTCAATAGAAATGCACAATACATAATGATTTTACATGGAAATCCAAAGAGGGAGAAAACCACCAAAGTTGTATCCTTTATTAATAAATTGATTTTTTGGTTCCTCGTACTACCATATGTGATATCAAACATTTACAAAATGCATATGCGATATATCACATATGCGATATTTAACATTACAAAACACATATGCGATATATCACATACGTGATACGTTTTCACGAACCTTAGCCTTCTGTTTGGGCTCGGGTTATTCCGAATGTACCATCAATAATTCATATGCGTTCTTGATTTGCGATTTGGAAGTGCGTTTCTGATTTCCTAAGTGGCACCTAAAAGTGGAACCAACTTCGTGCGAGCGCCCCTATAGTGCATCTCCTTCCAAGTGGCACACAATGTCTTCCTAATCTCTTTCTCTTTCATGGGATTTAATATCCTCTCCTAATTTGAACTCATTGGATCATGCTAGGATATGTGACAACACATAATCCTCCAATGATGTTACATTCTCCTTGGGTTCGAATTTGGGTGAAGGCCATGCCAAGTGTGTGGGGGATCTAGTCACCCAAAGGCTCCACAAGATTCTAAGTGTCTTCATGAACTAATGCCACCTTATTTTCTTAGAATTTATTATTTATGTGTACCATTTAAATGTGAATATGGTAAAATAAAGTCCTTTCTAGTCCTATAGCCCCTTTATTACAAAATTTATGTCTCCAACTCAACCTAAGGAACTAGTAGGCTCGTGAAACATTATTTGCATGTATCCTTATTTGGATGATTCTTTCAGCAAGGAATCATGAAAGTTCCTTAGGTTTCACCAAACAATCATGAATGCTTGTGTTTAACCATTCATTAAGCTCAACCATATTGTTTCTATAAAAAAAAAGACATGAAATTACATTTAATGTTGCACATTGTTCTTTGAATTTTCTCCATGTCTTGAAGGAAGGATGGCTCCTCCATTAAAGAAACATTCCAACAAGAATTTGATACCAATTCTTGAGTGTCATGGAGTATGCCAAGGCCCTAATGGACATTCCTTTCACTCATCTTCAAATACCCTTCAATGAAGGATGGTTCATCGGATTGAACCTCATTTTCTTCTTTCTTCTTGATTTGATCAACTTCTTGAAGCTCAAGTGGTGATGGGGAAGTTGATAGGTTCTTCATTATCTGCAACAATGTCTACATATTCATGCTCATCAAACCTTTGTATTGCAGAAACTTTCTCAAATATGATCTCTATGTCACCAACATAGCATTGTGACATCCATTAGTATGTACTCCTTCACAGTTCAAGGATCCATCACTAGATGCTATTTGATTTTCACAACCCCCATCAGTAAGGATTGTGTGCTTGTATTCACTTCCTTCTTCATGTTCTTCTTTGCAATCACCTTTAGATGATTGATGCTCCACTTTATGATTCTTTTCTTCTCCCTTTACTGGTGCATCTTGGTTCTTTTATTTTCTTTAGGCCGAAGTTTCTTCTACCCCCTCCACATGAGATCCACAAACTTGTTTGTAAATTCCTCATCTATAGGGAAGGATATATCTTACTTATTTTCACAAGTAGGATGATTTTTACTCCTTTCATGATCCTCCAAACTTGTGGATTGTTGATTTTTCCTTAATGAGTTCACATATGCACTATTAGGCCTATATCCAAACACCCACACAACAAAGTCTTCAAAAAGAGAAGTGTTGTGTGACTCTCCCATCATAGCAAGATATGCTTGATATTGTTGGGGCAAAGTTTTGCATGTTGCTCTCAAGATTTCTAATTCATTCATAGGAGTAACTAATAGTGGTTTGGCACATACATATTCACAATACACATGGTCATAAGGATAACCCTCATTCCTTATGAAATTGTAAGAAGTGTTGCAAGATGACAACTTTTTATCATACCATTCACATTCTTCTTCATGTTTATGGTTTATGTTGTTTTTTAAAAAACGTTTTCCTCTTATTATTTGTTATTTTTTTAAACTAATTTGCTGATATTAAAATGTTTAAAAAAATATTGTTTCATATAATAAACACAATTAAGATTTTGATGGAATATGTGTCACTTGAAATGAAAACTCTAAGGTGTCAAATTTATGGTTATTGACTAATATGATAAAAAAAAAAGTTATGTTCATGAAAAAGCAATGCAGAACTCTCATTCTTGATTAGTTTCATGAAATGAGTCATTCTTCAGCGAGAAATGAGTCATTCTTCAGCGAGAAATTGAACCGTATTTGTTACAAGTGATAGCATATAAAGCGCCCAACCACTCTCACTTAATGATGGTAAGAGGAATGTAACGGAATCTTTTATTGGAATTTGTTTTTAATAAAAGATTGATCTGGTTAATATCTTTGTAAACTTTTTATTTTATGTTTATTTTAAAAATTTTAAAATTCATGAATATAATTGATATCAATTATCACTTTATTAATGAATATAGTTGATATCTATCCATTATTATTTATTAGTTTGAATTCTGTAAATAAAGTAATTAGTAATTATTTATTATATCAACTTTTATATAGGTTTGTTTTTTTAATATATGTAATGTCTTTTTATTAAGCAAACTAAATATTTTTTTAAGATATAATAATTTACATAAAAATTATAAATGGTTGAAATTAATATTTTATAATTTTTTGTTTTTTGGAAAATGATATTAATAAAAATTAATTATGAAAACAATTATTATAGTGATAAATCACTTCTAACTTTTCCAAGGCATTTCATAAAGAGAAATGATTTCGTAAAAACATAATTTAGTGTTTTAAATGGGAAATGAGGTAAAGGATTAAGTAACAAAAACTAGAACTCGATTTACATTTTTTTATTTTAAATAACTTATTCAAAACATTTAATTGATTCTTAGTTATATGATGTTAATGAGTTTTCTTTGATTTAACTATATAATATCAATGTTACATATTTGAATAATTGTACTTCTAATACTTCAACTATTTAAATAAAGTTTAATTTACTATTCAAAAGATGTGATACTTTGAAATTTGTCTATAATTATCCATTTTGAATATATGTGTTTTTCTAGAAAAATATATTTGTTTATAACTTTTTACTTAGTAAAAAATTATTTTTAATCATTTTGATCAATCTTTTGAAAAGAATTATGACTGAAAATAAGGATTGATCACGACACAAATATGTTCTTGTAAATACAAGAAGTCTTCTACATCTTAAAAGAAAAAGCAAAAGTTACTCCCTACACAAAAGTCTACCATTAAAATTAATCTTAGGAAACTAGCACATACTCATCAAAAATTAAGAAAAGTAAATGGTCGTCCTCTCATCTAAGGAAATGTTTAATAACATCTCAAAACTTATACAAGATTTATGCTTTTATATATATATATATATATATATCTCCTAAAAATGGCTCATTACATAGTTTTTAATTTTAGGATTACTCAATTGTATTTTCATGAATTGAATGACATATTTCAAGAAACTTTTTTATTCTTGAGATCCTTCTAGAGATCTCATTAAATTCATTTTGAAAATAATAATTTGGATTCCAAGATTTATATTTAAATAATTACCAAAGACTAAAAAAACTAAAATTAACTTCAAGATTATGTTAGAAGGAATTGAGTGCTAGTTTTATTAGTTATCACTAAATGCATAAAAAAGGAATGCATTGTTGCAATTAACCATGTGTGAAAAAAATATTTTTTTGTTGAATCATTGAATGACGTAAGGTAATGTTACAAAAACTACCTCAATTAGCCATTGAGGATCTCCAATAAAGTTCTTCTACATTCACCAATACGATATACTAAATGAGAGTGCATTTGGTTTATAATAACGTAACTTAACATTTTGAAAATGTGGAATTCCATTGCATATGTCAAAATTTGAACAATGACCATCTACAATTCATCTAAAATTCACCATCATATGCAATAGTATAGGTTTCACTTTCTTGGTCCATTACAATAGGTTAAATGAAAACTAATATTAATGAGTTCTCATGATGTGTACATGGCAATAAAAACATGGAAAAACAATAATTAGCTATATACATCTATTTGTATCAATTCAAACCTAGGTGACAAATATTGGGATCCTTGATGATCCCACATCAAGATGTGAAATCATTCAATCCCCCCCATGTGGCTACATGATTGAAACATTGATACACCTCTATATTGTAATGAAATTGAATGTAAACATTAAAATTAATAAATACATAAATAATGCTCATTATTTCAAAAATTGATGTCTAGCTTGCATTTGATCTGTAATTCACAAACTGTACTTAATCGATCAAGTGATGAGTTGGATTAGTTATATCTATAGGGGGGATCTATATGTGGGTGTTCAAGGTTATCCTTGGGTTTGTGAGCTTTGACAACACCCTTTCCTTTACCATGTACATTCTAATGGGGTACATATGAACAAAATTAGGATGAAATAACCAACCATAGATATGTAACCATATGCATATTTTATATTGAAACTTCTAAAATTCAACCATACACTAACTGAGTTTCCTCGATTTGTTTTATGACTGAGAAACTATTGAAGTATTGAAGTCAAAATCATCCAGCAATGTTATAAAAAAACAGTATTATTTGTTGTGTTGATTTTACATGTATTCTTGTGACCAATTAACAACTACTTAAGATAAGTTAATTGTACATAATTATACAAAAATATTAAGCATCCTAGTGTCTCACATTATACTATATTAAATCCTTAATGGGTGGATGCCTAACTATTACTAAATCAACACATAGAAAATTAGGATGTTCCAAATCATGTAGTTGTCTAGATCTCTCTTTAGCTAAAGAAAATGTGGCATTTCCCAATAAAGTGCACATGGTGTCTATCATCACATCTATCACGACAAATCTAATATGTGGTAGGTATACTAAATATTGTGGTAAAATTATGCTCCTACTCAACAATGGTATTAATCTCACAAGAGTTGGTACAACAATGTGATATCTATGAGCCCTCGGACAATCATAACTATGTATATTACTAAGACCATAAAATGTGATGATGTGCAATTAAAATCAAGCTACAAGCACAACATCAACTCAAAACAAAAAGACACACATGTGTGTGTATGTGTATGTGTATGTGTATGTGTGTATAGATATGAATATATGTATGTGTACATGCTTGAGCATGCACACACGCACACACACACACACACACACACACACACACACACACACACACACCTCTAATAAATTTATCATAAATATGAGATGTTGCAACTTCAACATTAAACTCATGTAGTTCAAGTGGTTAACCCATTGGATGATAAAAGGGGATATAAAATAGCATACCCCTCACATGATGTCCTCTCATCATGGTTTTCACCACGTCCTAATTATGTATCCCTATCACCACATATCTCTTCCTTGTAATAGCACTATACTAAGGATATTTGTATAGTCCCAACGTTTTATATAGTGTCATGAACTACTCAGCAAGATAAAGCATCATCAATATAAATTTCCAAGTGGAACTATCTACCCATATTCCTTGGATCTTGTTATGAAACAAGTTTCATTGTCTAGATATTTCTGCTAAGATATTTTGTGTAACCTCATTCTCCAATAGTGAAGAAAATGCAAGATGACCTTGAATACTAGGAGCGTCTACAAGTTAAACATAAAAACATGTATTAAAATATTCCTTTCTCATGAAATAAAACATTAAATATATTTAATTAGACAAAAAAACATGTATTAAAATATGCCTTTTCTCATGAAATAAAACATTAAATACGAAATACATTCATAACTAGAAAAGAATTTGAATAGAAAGTGCGTAATGGAAGAGGTTGGGGGGAGGGATTGGCACTGAAAATGGATCTGCAACTAGGGTTTTGGTGTTTTTCCCGTATCCTATTTCTCTGCCCCTGTACTACCCCATCTTCTTTATTTCTCTACCCAACTTATCTTTGATGATTAGACCAAACTTGGGTTCTTTTGTGGCTCTTGTTCCCGCACTTTATAGAATTTGGGTGGTCCACACTATAGTGGAATCGGTGTCTACAATGTTGATGGTTTGTCTGGTGATTAGCATGATATCTTGAGTTGCTAATGGAAGCTTCCACTTATTTGATGTTTTGGGGCTCTTCATTTGGTTATATGGCTAAGGCTAGCGATTATTTGAGTCATTGTCATCAGATGTTGCAGCAGCTTGAGATGGGTTCACGTTTTGTTGTGCTTTTGATGTATCTATGGCATCCTATCTTGCGCCTTACATGGGTTCAGCGTTGACTATGGTTTTTTTGGGTGTGACAAACTATTTCGACATATTTTAACTCTTTGAATGGTGCATCTCTTGACACGGCTTGACTATTGTTCCATGTACTTCACATTGTCGGTACTAGTATTTATTTGTCCATGTTTGCTATGTCTTTTGGGTATTTTGTTGGTACTTGTATTTATCTATCCCTGTTTGTTGTTTCTTTTGGGTATTAGTGTTGGAGTGGCTGGTTGCGTGATTAGCCACATAGAGTCCACCCTCTTCCCAAGAGGGCTTAGTACCAACCATGAAAATAAAGTGGGAATTAGGTTGGTTGGGCACTCATTTCATTTTTTTTGGTCTTTTACCTTTCTCTAATGTGATTTCTGATGGATTATAGTGTTTTGGTATACTATTTTGTGTTGCTCCCATTACTATGGATATTTCTTTAGGACTATTGGGTTTTCTTTCATTTATTATCCTGCCATCAATTCTTGGTTTCTCTGTGTCCCTCTGTGGCCAAGACCCATATTGTTTCCTTTATATGGGGTTTGGATTATATGTTTTCCTGGGTATGGATTCCATGGGGCTCTCCCTGCCATCTAGCCCCATGTACGACATGAATCACCTACCACATTTTAGCACTTGTAGGAACACCAAGATAATGATGGCTCTTGATTCAAAACGTCGCTACGCTTTGGGGAGGGATGGTATGCTTAATAGGGTTTTTGAACTCTATCATCGAGCCCTTATTGGTCTCCTTGAATACTACTCCATGAATAGGGAAGAATGGGTTGCTTGGGCCACTCTGCACTAGAAACCCATCCTGAACTACGTTCCTACCATTAGTTTACTTTCCAACATATGGTTGGTTTTTTATTTCTTGAGGACGCAAATGCCACCCGTATATTGGGTTCTCTCTCGACTATCGAGAATGGATCAGTTGTTCTCATCCGCTGGAACTCTAATTTCAACCCACACAAGGAATCTGTGGTTAAGTGACATCTTTGGGTTCTGATTCCTACTCTTCCTTCCCCCCTGTGCAATAAAGAGTTCTTGATTGGCATAGACAACTCTATTGGTAGGTTTATGTCCTTAGAAAAAGACTCCCATCTCATTTTTTATAAACGTATTTCCAAGGTACTAGTGGAACTTGATGTTTTGAAGGGGCTTCTCCCGGATATTTACATTGTCTGCAACAACTCTATCTTTACCCAAAGAAAGGATTATTTTAACATTCCCTTCATATGCGGCTATTGTCATGAGATTTGACACTTGAGGAAAAAATGTTCTTCTTTAATCCAGGTTCACTCCCTAATCTTGGCTTCTTGCATTTGGAGTTGTCTCCTTCCACAACTCTAGAAAACACACCTTCAAATTATATTTTATCTCTTGGTCTCCCTCTGGAGGCTACTCCTCTTGTTGACTCCTCTCGCACTCTTAAACCCATCGAACCTTATGATTCCTCTTCTCCTACTTCTTTTGGTGACCTTACTAAGGGGGAGCTATAGTATATTCAAGATATTGAGTTTATTGCTCAGACTGCTTCAAAATATAAGCTTCCTATCTCTACTATACCTCCTTCCACTTTAGCTTCTCCTTTTACTGCTTCTCTTGAAACTCCTCCCTCCTTCATATTGGAGGACTCTCCCCCCCCTCCATAGGAAATCCTCTCTTATATCATCTGATACTCCTCACAACCCTACTACAACTTCCTCTTTCTCTGATCCTTCCCTACTTAAATATATAGCTATTTTCTCAAACAAGTCACCTATTTCTCCTTCCACCCCACCTTTACACTCCATTATATTTGAGAATGTTACTATATGAAATTCCAGGAAAAGTAAACCCTCCTCAGTCCTTCTTGGTGATGCAGGACCCTCTAGACTCTACACTCCCCTCTCAGGTAGAATCAAAGCTACTGCTAGAACTCATACTACCCCTCAGGTACTTAGAGCATTGTCACATGCTAACTAGGTTGACTCATGAGGATTGTCTCCATGAACATTTGTGGGTTTGGAGGGCTTATCAAACAAAAATCCCTTAGGTCACTATTCACTTCCTTGAACCCTGACTTGATATTACTACAAGAAACTATGTGTAACCATTAATCTGCTCTCTGAATGTTTGCTAAGTTGAATCCTGGTTGGGAATTATGTGCACTTGAGTCCTAAGGCCTCTCCGGGGGACTTCTTACAGGTTCGAACCCTTATCTCAATCGGTGCAAGGCCTTTCACTCCTTTGTTGGCATCCTTATCAAAGCTATATTTAAAGGTCTTAACTTCATTTTTTCTGTTGTGAATTTCTATGGGCCCTACTCGAACATAACTATTTTTTGGGATTGTGTGGTGGCTGGGGGCATCTTTGACTACCCCAATCTCATTCTTGTTGGGGACCTGAACTTTACCCTATCTGATGTAGAACTTTGGTGTGATAAATATCGATTGGATCATGGGTCCATTTATTTTACTCACCTCTTGGATTCTATGCACATGGTGGACCTAGCACCCAACACTCCTAGCCCTACTTGGAGAAATGGGAGTGTGGGCCAAGATGGTATTAGTCAAATACTGGATAGATTTCTAGTTTCTATCCCTCTTATACATGTTTCTAACCACTATAATTCTTGGATTCAGTCCTCTGAGATCTCTCATCATTATCCTATTTGTATGGAGTGGAACAACTTACCTTCCTGTCATCTATATCCTTTCAAGTTCAACAGGGATTGGATTTTGGAAAAATACTTCTGTTATCATCTCACTTCTTCTTGTTGATGTATTTGTAACTTCAGAATGTATTCACTTGTATTATCTTATGTATTGTACCCCGATGTTTATTTTGAGAAGTATCAGTAGTGTAATTGAATCATGTCATGCCTCGATGTTCCTATTGGGAGATTGAATAATGTAAACAAGTCATGTAAAGTCTTAGATTGTAACCCTCCTTATTGATCAAGGGTTAAAGTCCCCACAATTGCGGGGCCCTACGTTTATTAGACTCTCCTAGATAAGTCTGCCTAGTGAGTTACTGTCAAGTCAAGAATTAATATAAATAGATAGGGAGCCTCTCTATTTATCACACATTCACTCACACTCAATTGTAGCACATAACTGAGAGAGAAACAAGAAGCTGAGACAAGAGAGAGAGAGACTACTACTGTCGGGAGATCATCTTACTTTTTTTGGGTTTTACTTTCGGTGCTGATTCTATCCTTGAGAAATTTGCGGGGTTTTATCCTTTATGGTTTCCTTGAGAAAAATATTTGAGTTCATTCTCTATTGTGTTTGATTGTTGTGCCTGTTATTCTCTTAGATAATATCCTAAGATCATATAGGTTAAATGTTAAAAATATAACATGGTATCAGAGCTGGCCTAAGAAGAAGACACTCTACAGCTGCTGAAGCTAGGGCTTCCTACTTTTTGGATCTCTCTCTATAGATTTTCAAAAAAAAGGAGGTTGGGCTGGCTCTCCTCTCTAGTGTCCATCTTTCTGTCGAAGCAGAATCTGATTCTAAGAATTTTTAACTTTTTACCCTACACTGCTGTCAAAAATTAGGGCTTTCCACAGAAGTGGAATTTTTTAGTGAGCCCAGACTTGGATTGATCTCCTCCCCAAAATCGATGTTTAGAGATCAAGATCAAAGTTTTTAGTTGGGTAGAACTCTAGGAATGTCAAACTCTAATCTCCTCCTGAACCAGCTCTGCAGAAATTCAACTCCAGATCCAGTTACGACATCTTAACTTGGTAAGATCTAAATATTTTGCATTTCCATTTGAGGTTCTATGTTAAGATGTCTCATCATACCAAGCTTGATGAAAAGCTTGAGGGAGCTGATAACTTCTGAGCCTGGAAGTATAGGATCTCCCTAGTCCTGGAAGAAAATGAGTTGGACTCTTACATCAATGAAGAGGTTTCAGTTCTAGAGGGAGATGAGGCTAAGGTGTTACACAAGAATAAATTGGTCATGGCTAAGAGGATTATTGCTGATTCAATCAAGGATCACCTCATACCACATGTGTCCTCCCTAAAGACACCTAAGTCTATGATTGATGCCCTTACCAAACTGTTTGAAGGGAAGAACATAAACTAGAAGATGACTATGAGAAACTAGTTGAAGAATGTAAAAATCTAGAATGCAGAAACCATCCAGTCTTACTTGACAAGGGCCTCTTAGATCAACGAACAACTTGAAGCAGTAGATGAAGAAGTACAGAATGTATAAATTGCGATGACCACCTTGAATGGTCTCCATAGGACATGGGATCCTTTCATCCAAGGGATCCGTGCTAGAAAGAAGCTAGTCAAATTTAGTAGATTGTGGGAAGAATGCTCACAAGAAGAAGCTCAGATAGTAGCTCAAGAAGAAAAGATGGGAAATGAAGATCAAGCTCTCACAGTACAATCCAAGAAGAGAAAAACAAACCATCACTAAGGTAAGCAATTTTATCCTAGAATATCTAACAAGAATCTACCTAAATTTAGATGCTTTACATGTGATGAAAGAGGAAACTATGCCAGAGACTATCCTAAGAAAAAAAATGGCTCTTACAAGAAGAAAGGAAACCAGAAAAGACATCATGCTCATGCTGCAGAAGATGATGATCCTTCCAAGAAGAGAATCAAACAAGACATTGATGATTCTTCAAGTGATGAAGAATGTGTTTTGATTTCCACTCTCATGGGAAACATCACACACAGAAGCAATGATTGGCTTATAGACAGCAGGGCTTCCAAACACATGATTGGATTCAAAGAATCATTTGTGAAACTATCAGAAAATGAATCACCCCACAAGGTGAAACTTGGGGATGACTACTAGTATCCAATAAAAGGTAGTGGAGAATCCTCCTACAAATTAGAGTCTAAAAGTATATGAAAATGAAGGATTTCCTATTTGTACCAGGACTAAAGAAGAACCTTCTCTCCATCTCTGCATTGGATGAAAAAGGCATAAGGGTTGCATTTACATATGGCCAAGTCATCATGTGGCCAAAACAAAAGACTATTGATGATGCAGTAATAATTGGAGAACAAGAGGGAGGACTATACAAATTGAAGGGCCAACCAGAACAAGTTTTGGTTCATGACTTAGTAGAACCAAATGAACTATGGCATAGAAGGCTTGCACATGTGTACTACAGGGCACTACCACTTGCAAGAAAATATATTGAAGGTATTCCAAAAATGCATGCAAAACATGAAGGTATATGCAAAGGATGTGCGAAAGGAACATTTCCAAGTAGCGAGAGCAAGGAAAAAGGAATCTTGGAAATCATCCACTCTGATGTATGCGGTCCAATGTCATCCAGTTCTCTAAACAAGTATGTATATTATGTTTCTTTCATTGATGATTTTTCTAGGATGACATGGATATACTTCATGAAGAACAAGGATGAATTATTCAACAAATTCAAATCCTTGATTGAGAACCACACAGAGAAGAAGATTAAGATATTTTGATCACATAATGGTGGAGAATTCACATCAAATGAATTCAAAGAATTATGCAGAGATTCAAGGATTAAGAGGGAGTTGACCGCTCCATATAATCCAAAACAGAATGGGGTTGTAGAAAGAAAGAACATAACTATCATGGAAGCAACAAAGGCAATGCTTCATGATCAATACCTTCCTATGCATCTATGGGAAGAAGTTGCCAGAACAGTTGTGTATGTACAGAACTGTACTCCACATAGAGTACTCAAGAACAAGACAATTGAAGAAGTCTTTTCTGGAAAGAAACCAGAAGTTAGTCATCTCAAAATATTTGGTTGTTGAGTGTACATACACATTCCAAAAGAAAAGATGACAAATTTAGATCCTTCAGGAAAGAAGGGTATATTTGTGGGATACTTTGAGAGATCGAAGGCTTACAAAATATGCTTCCCAGGATTCAAGAAGATCAACATTAGTAGAGATGTAACATTTGACAAAGACTCAACTTACATCAAGTCTAGAAAAAGACCTGTTGAAGACTCTGAAGAATCAAAAGTACCCAGAATCCGTAATACAACTATGAACAAAGCAACTCCAGAAGAAGATCAAGAAATGGAAGAACCTCAGGAACCGATAGATACACCTCAAGAGAATAATACTCACAAGAGGAAACCTGCATGGGTATGAGAGGATATCCAAGGTGCAAAAATATATGGGGCTCCCGAAGAGATACATAGAGAAAGGAAAATAACTAGGTCCTGCTCCAGTTACATAGCCCTATTATGTGACTTCATTGATAACGAACCTTCCAACTATGAAGAAGCGATAGAAAATAAAGAATTGAAGGATGCTATGATCAAAGAGTATCAATCGATCATGATAAATGATGTTTGGGATGTTATCCCAAGACCAGAGGGGAAGTTTGTTGTAACTTCCAAATGGATCTACAAGATCAAGCATGTTGCAGATGGTAGCATAGAGAAATATAAAAGCAAGATTTGTTGCTCGTGTCTTCTCCTAGAAAGAAGGAATAGATTATGAAGAGACTTTTGCACCTGTAGCCAGATACACTTCCATCATATCAGTACTTTCTCTAGTTGCAGTAATGAAATGGAAGATACACCAGATCAATGTCAATATTGCTTTCTTAAATGGTGTAGTGGAAGAGGAAGTGTATGTGAAGCAGCCACTTGGTTTTGAGAGACATGACAGGGAGACTCATGTGTGTAAATTGAAGAAATCCATGTATAGTTTAAAACAAGCACCCAGGACATGGTACGGTAGAATTGACATCTTCCTATCCAGTTTGGGATTTACCAAGAGTAAAGTGGATTCCAACCTTTACTACAAGGTTGAAGAAGGGAACCCAACAATACTACTACTATATGTAGATGATCTGTTTGTAACAAGTGAGGATGGGTTGATTGCTAATACGAAGAGGAAGCTTGCTGCTAAGTTTGAAATGAAGGACTTGGGTATGCTGCATTACTTTCTAGGCATGGAGGTGTGGTAGAATGCAGATGGAATCTCCCTGGGACAAGGGAAGAATGCAATAGAGATCTTGAAGAGGTTCGGGATGATGGACTGCAAGGCCATGGCCACATCTATGGAATCGAACCTGAATCTATTAAGTGATCCTTCATCCTGGTCGGTTGATTCTACGATGTACCGTCAAATGATTGGATTCTTGATGTACTTGATGAATACGAGACCATATATTTTCTTTGTTATAAACACATTGAGCCAGTTCTTGAAAGATCCAAGACATGTTCATTTTATTGCTGCAAAGCATATTCTGAGGTACTTGAAGGGTACAACTGATTATGGGCTCAAGTATGAGGCGAATCAGAAGATTGACCTGGAAGGTTATGTGGATTTAGATTAGGCAGGCTGTTCCATTGATAGGAAGAGCACTTCAGGGTGTTGCTTCAGTATGGGATCAGGTATGATCTCTAGGTTTAGCAGGAAGCAATCTTGCGTGGCACTAAGTATAGCCGAGGCAGAGTATGTCGCAGCTTGTTCAGCTAGTTATGAGGCAATGTGGCTTAGGAAGCTACTATTTGATTTGTTTGATCTCCAGTTGGATGCTACTTGCATATATTGCGATAATCAGAGTTGTCAGAGAACCCAGTGTTCCATGACAAGTCGAAGCATATCGAGATCAAATATCACTATATCAGGGATATGGTACAGAGAGGAGTATTGAAGCTCCAGTATGTTGTGACGGACGAGTAAATAGATGATGTGTTAACCAAACCATTAGCTAGAGTGAATTTTGAATACTTCAAGGAGAAGCTTGGTGTTCTACAGATCGAGGTTCCCTCCAAAGGGAAGTGATGAGTCCATGAGACTTTTTGACATGGTTGATGTGTTAATCCCATGGTTAGATATAAGTGTTGAGAAATTCTGATGTGATTGCAGGATGTGTTCATCTCACATGATCAGATATGAGTGCTAAGCCATTCTGATGTGACTTTGGGATGTGTTCATCTCACATGATCAGATATAAGTGCAAAAAATTTCTTACATGGTTGATGTGTTCATCCCATGGTAAGATATAAGTGCTGAGCCCTTCTTACATGATTGATGTGTTCATCCCATGGTAACATATAAGTGATGAGCCCTTCTGACATGGTTTATGTGTTCATCCCATGGTTATATATAAGTGTTGAGCCCTTCTGATATGGTTGATGTGTTCATCTCGATTCCCATAGTCAGATATAAGTGTTGAGCCCTTCTTACATGGTTGATGTGTTCATCCCATGGTAAGATATAAGTGTTGATCCCTTATTACATGGTTTATGTGTTCATCCCATGGTAAGATATAAGTGCGGGGCCTTTATAACATGGATGATGTGTTCATCCCATGGTCAGATGTGAGTGTTGGTCCTTTCTAACATGGTTGATGTGTTCATCCCATGGTCGAATGTGAGTGCTGGGCATGCCTTTCTGACATGGTCGATGTGTTCATCCCATGGTCAGATGTAAGTTTTGGGCAGGCCTTTTTGACTAGGTCAGGCATACGTTTTGAAGAAGATGAAGACCTACCTAGAGGCTACTCCTACAACCAACATGAAAAGGGGTTGGATCTGTAGAACTTCCTGTGACAAGTAGAATTGAGATAGCACCGTTAGTGATGATGACCAGTACTGATCCAGTGATTATGTAGATCCAAGGATGGCCCAGATCCAGTGATGATCCAGATCTAGTGATGGTCCAGATCCAGTGATGATCCAGACCCATTGATGTTCCAGAATTGAAGATGAAGATGACTTGAAGATGAAGATAACTTGATGATGATCCAGATGATACAGAGAAGAATACTTGTGCTGAAAAATTGTGTCGAGAGAATACCTTCCTAGTTAAGAGGGAGTGTTGATGTATTTGTAACTTTAGAATGTATTCACTTTCATATCTTATGTATTGTACCCCGATGTTTATTCCGGGAAGTATCTGTAATGTAATTGAGTCATGTCATGCCTTGATGTTCCTATTGGGAGATTCAATAATGTAAATAAGTCATGTAAAGTCATAGAGTGTAATCCTCCTTATTGATCAAGGGTTAAAGTCCCCGCAGTTGTGGGACCCTAGGGTTATTAGAATATCCTAGAGAAGTTGGCCTTACTGAGTTATTTTCAAGTCAGGAATTAGTATAAATAGAGAGGAAGCTTCTCTATTTATCACACATTCACTCACACTTAGTTGTAGTGCATAATTGAGAGAGAAAGAATAAGCTGGGACAAGAGAGAGAGAGAGAGACTACTGTTGTCAGGAGATTATCTTACTATTTTTGGGTTTTACTTCTAGTGCTGATTGTATCTTTGAGGAATTTGTGGGGTTTTCTCCTTTATGGTTTTCCTGAGGAAAAGCTTTTTGTTCATTGTCTCTTATGTTTGATTGTTGTGCTTGTTATTCTCTCAAATAAGATCATAAAATGATATAGCTTAAATGTTAAAAATATAATAATTCTTGGACCTCTCCTATACCCTCATTAGGACCAATTCCATCTGTTTCCTATAAAATTTAGAGAATTAAAGGCATGGTCAAGGACTGGTAAAAAAGGACATTATTGGCCATATCCAAGGAGGAAAAAGAGATTGAATCATCCATACTAGACCTCCTTTCTGCTAGGAATTTTGGTATTCTAATTGTTGAGGAAGCATATTTACTCTCTCACTTAAAAGCCAATAAAGACTCCTTGTTAGCCCACCAAATTCTTACCTGGAAGCTGAAAAGCAGAGTTGATTGGATTAGTGAGGGTAATTCTAATACCAAATTTTTCCATTCCTATGCTTCAGCCTAGAGGAACTCGAAATCCATTTGGGAACTAAAGAATTGGGATAGTATTATGATTGAGGATGGAACTAAGTTGAAGTATTTGGGTGTCCAACACTTCTATGACCTTTTTTCAGATGATGGAAGTTCTAATATTGAGGCTCAAGTTGATGTTATTAGGATTTTCCCATACTTTGTCCATGAGGAAGATAATGATCTTTCTTGGATTATTTTTCACTCTCTAAAATAGAAAATGTGCACAGAGGGTTGAAAGAAGATAGAAGCCTTGGGACAGATGATTGGTTGGTTGAATTCTGCCTACACTTCTTTAAGCTCATTGGTCTTGATATTCTGAAAGATGTAGAACACTCTAGGGTCGAGGGTAAGGTTATTGGTGAAATCAATGCTAATTTTATAACCCTCATTCCCAAGTATGAAAATTCGAATTCCTTTGCTGATTTTATACCTATCTCCTTATGCAATCTGTTCTACAAAACTATCTCTAATCTAGCTGCCATAAGATTAAAAGCTTTACTAGACAAGGCTATCTCTAGAAATCCATTTGGTTTTCTCCACAAGAGGTAGATCATAGAGCATGTTGGTATTGTTCAAGAGGTTCTGCACTCCATCAAAGTGGAGAAGAAGCAGATCTTGGTCCTTAAGTTAGACCTGGTTAAATCCTTTGATCGGGTGAACTAGACTTTCCTTAGACTCATCCTCTTATGGATTGGGGTTCAGTTGTTGGTGTGAATTGGATCATGGGTTGTGTGGAATCATCAAAATTTGTCGTACTCATTAATGGGACTCCCTTGAGGTTTTTTCCTATCTCTAGGTGCATCAGGAAGGGGTTCCCCCTATCACCACTCCTCTTTATTTTGATCATTGAAATATTGAGGTTATTGATCTCAAATGCACAGCTCAGGGGGGATATTACTGGTGTAAATGTGTCCCAAAGTTTATTTCTGACACACTTGTTATTCATTGATGATGTTATTCTTTTTGTGCTTGGAATTGTTGAGGAATGGAAGAATTACAAGTAACTTCTAGATCTCGTCTATACTGCTACAGGTATGAAAAACAGTGAGGAAAAATCATATTTTCTTTACAATGACATTGATGAGACTATCAGGTCTAGGATTCTCTCATTACTATTGCCTTTCAAAATGGAGCCTCTCTCTGTGGGATTCAAGTAACTAGGTTTCTACCTCAAACATTTGGGATATGGTATTAATGAATGGATATGGTTTATTAAGAAGTTTGAGAAGAGGACAAGAAATTGGACATACAAGATTTTGTCATGAGGTGGAAGACTGATTCTGGTCAAATTAGTTTTGATGGGTATGGTTGTATATTGGCTATCTTTGGCCCGTATGCCTAGTACTATACTGAACTACCTCCATCGTGCCATTTTAAATTTCCTATGGGGGAACTCTACTAGGAACTACAAATATCACTTGGTTGACTTGAACATGATCTCTAGGCCTTATGAACTAGGTGGATGGAATATTAAGAACCTAGAATGGTTTAGTTTGGCTCTTAGTATGAAAATCCTCTGGTTGGTACTAAACGAAGATAGTATCTAAACTCACATTATTAAGAACAAATACCTCAAAAACAAACTTATTGATGATTGCCTTCGTCAACATGTTTATAAGGTTCAAGGTACATCTTATATGCGAAATGGTTTTATCAGGGCAATTTCTTGGATTACCAAATGTCTAGTATGGAAGACTGATAATGGAAGCAATATCAAAATTGGCATTAACCCCATAGCTGCACATAGCTTGGACTATATCTTTCCAAAGGATCTTAGGCTTTAACTAGCATATTATGTTATCACACATCTCGCTGATGCTTGCAATTGGGGTTATGGATCCGTCTCACGAGATTACTGGATCTCAGTGGATGATCTAGACTTGGGTTGTATTTGGAAATATACTTGGTCACATTATGTTGTTGGGTTACAACATGGAGGCATCAGATTGGGTGATGGATCGGACTCATTAGTATGGATGTTCAACAAAAAGAATGGCATGGTTAGTGCTAAAATGGCATACAACTTTATCTCATTAAGATTTGTCTGCAACCGACCTGATAGAGTACTTTCCCTGATCTAGAAATGTAATATCCCAGTGAAATTTATTTGTTTCACTTGGTTATGTATATAAAATCGTGTTCTTACCTGGGATAACATAAACAAAAAAGGATGGATTGGACCAAACTGGTGTTTCCTTTGCAAATGTGCAATGGATTTTGACAATCACATTTTTACTAATTGTTGTTTCACTCTCCAGGTTTTACATTCTATTAGCTTTTTACTTAATCATCCTATTATTTTGAAGGAGCCCACATACCTGCAGAATATTGATTCCTGGTTCATAACTGAAAAAATTATTACTTACCTCCTTATGTTGATGGCTTGGAAAATATGGCGGGCCAAGAATAAGATCAATTTCAAAGATAGAAATATAGCCTTAAACTTCATTGTGCTCACTATGTTGGAATAGATTCAATAACATCCGGTGCCTTTTCAGCTTAAACTTAAAAGGAGATTCATTAGAACTGTGCGTGTCTATGACTTCCATGCAGATGGGGCCTCAGCCAATAGGATGGGAGGTGTTGGTGTACATATTCTCATTAGTCAGGACCATTACTTCTGTTTGAAAATGGGTTACATCCAGAGTACCAACACTAGATCGAAACTTCTTGCTTTGTGGACTCTCCTGCTCACATCCAATATATTTGTCCTGCCCTGTCTACATATTCATGGAAATTCCTCTTCCATTATCAACTGGCTTAATAGGAAATCGGTCCTCTCTTCTCTTTCTTTATATGGTTGGTGCCAAAACATCAAATACCTAGAATCATCCTTCCTCCAACTCATTTCATGTCATGTATAAAGAGAATACAACATGATGGCGGATTACTTATCCAAAGAAGCTATGTCTATGGTTTCGGGCCTTTTATATTATTCATAATTATCTGAGGGTGATTGTAGTGGTTCATGCTCTTTGCATCTTTTCTAGCTTACTACAACCTACTCCTTATTTGCACATATTTGATGTCTTTTGAGTATGGAATTTTTCACATCCTTCGGATGTTGGAGGTGGAATGTCCTCTCCCTTTGTTGACCCTCTTAGATTTTCTTTTTTAGATTATCCTTTCGGACATTTCTTGTCCCCTCTATATCATGGTGGTATCGGATGGAGATCGGATGAGGGTATGATCTCCCTTTTCACAAACTATTGGAGACTCTTTTTTGTTGACACTTTGATATGTGACTATGTGTGGCTATGAGGAGGTTATTATGTTTTTGCGGTCATGCCACGTGCTTAGACTTTTATGTTGATGTAAACAAGTTACCTTTTATTCTACTTAATAACAAGGAACTGATATTTTCTTCTAGAACAAAAACTAGAAAAGGATTTCGACAAAGTAACTATGACTCAAACCTCCTCACTCTCAAATGATGCATGGGTAGTCTAGGATGGAAGTAATGTGATACCTATCCAACTATCACCAAGTGTCTCCTTGTGATTGGATGGTCAACTCATATGTGAAAGTGAAAATAATTATTACTCATGATGGTAACAATTCACTTATACAATTCAATAAAAACAAAATTATTTTCAAAACTTACAAGTTCTCTCAAAGGTCATAGGAGGCATAGCCCCAAGCTACCTAGGAGAATTACCTTAGATGATCTAGAGCTTTGTCTATCACAAAAAAAAATGCTTTTTATATAGAACCTTGAAATGTATCTAAATCAAATAAAAAAGATAATTTAGATAGAGTTTAAATTTGAAGAAGTAATTAAGTTCTCATATAAGAATTCAAAATTAACATATGATTTGCAAGCAACACAAGAATCAACCTTTCAAATAATTTTTTTTATGAAGTATTGTAAAATCAATAAATGAGGATACATAAAAATGTTTGATCAAGGTGTTTTATTTTGTCAATATTACATGGGATTTTATTGAAACTTGCGAGAGGGGTATTATTGCTAGTATAAGTTAAAAAAAAATGAATGGTAAGTGTAGTAGTTAAAGTAGATTATGCATTTCTTGGGATGCCATGCCCTTGGTTCAATTCAAGAAGTAGGATACTCATTCATGAACTTTGGTTCACTTCTCCAATCCACCCTCGATCTAGGCCTAGGTGTTGGTCCACATGATTAATATTGTTACACATTATTGTTTAATGGTTGGGTTCGATTTGCTACCATGGGTAGAAGGAATCTCCCTTGCACATGCATACATTACTTGTTTTATGATTAGATAGTTTGCTTGCTATATAATTTCAATTCCCTACCCATGGATAAAGGAAACTCCTTTCACCATGCATGATGTAATCATTTGCAAGTCTTAGGATGTGATTAAATGCATTGGGGATATCCTAGAGACTTTCCATCAATATGCTATGTATATATGCATTATATATGTCTCTTGACATTGATTTAGGATATATACAAAGTTTATTCACCTAAAGAGGGTATGCTTACACAAGCATCCTTCATACTTAGCTTGGATCTATATCACTGGTATCATAAGGATTAGAGATCAACCTTGATATTTTTTAGATGTTTACTTACTCATCCATTATTTCTCAAGTCATTCATAGTGATTGATTTCTCTTCTATTATAGTTATTATTAATCATATTTACCAAATTACCATCGATTACTAACTCCACTTTGCATGTCATGCACAGATAGGCTTGAGAAAGAATCCAATGGATCCTAAATAAATGATGTGCATCATCCACCCTTGATGAATTATTTATCTATTTACATGATTGTGTCCCAAACTCATAACATTCCTTTATGTAGGTCATGGTTGCTTCATCGAGATCTTCTCGCTAGATCTGGCTCCCAACCAATAAAGCATGGTAATGTGTTTCACTATACGACAAGATACATTTATCCTATTATTGTAAATTTGTTCAAAATATTTTATTAAAAATTAAAAAATGTATTTAAAATAAAACAAAATTATTGTAAAATACTTGTATATTATTTCCTTGTTCATATAAAAAAAATTGATTTTGAAGTCTTAAAATAATAGTTTTTTGGGTCGCTCATTTACGTACACATAAAATTTATTTTTTATATTAATAATTTAGTAATAATTAAAATATATCATAAAATAAAATTTTAAAAAAATGTACAACAACCTTAAAATGTTTATAAAAAACATGTTAAAATTTTGGAATTAAAAAAAATAAATAAAGACATATATGGAGGGTCGTGGTTTTGTGATTACTTATGAGATGTCTAAAATAATAATAAATTGTATTTAAAGAAAATGAAATAAATAAGATAGAAATATTTTTTTAATCAAAAAAATACCATATAAAAGCTCATTCACAATGAAAACTTTCATTTCAGTACACCATTATCTAATTCTTAGTGGATTTATATATGAACAAATATTTTTATTTCAATAGGTTATTGCCGCAAAAGGGGAAAAAGTGACACATTATCATGCTTTTAATTAGACTTATAGTTTTTCTTTATGTAAGTTAACAACTTGGATATTCGATCCATTTATATTATTTTAGTCATAGGATTAATCGATATATAATAATTACTTTGTACAATTATATATTATCATATTCAAGGATTATTAAAACTATAAAGGATTGTTAGTTATAATTATTATTTGTGATAAGTTGTATTTCCCATGGGGATTGCCTCAAATACATCTTAGAATAATATTATTCATATCATTACTTTCGGATATAGGATCAGATATTACATTCTAGGTTTTAATCTTTTTTTATAACTCCTACTAGGATTCTATGTTGGGTCTCGATCTTCTCATGATTATTGAGTTCCTTGGGGGGTAAACCGAAGCCTATATCATCCATTTTAGCGTGATTTGAGGGTTTCCAATGGTTTACCCACCCCGAGGCAATGGAATGGGTTAGGAATAGTAGGCATGTAGTTTAGGCTAGATATCCTATATGCACTTTATAGTTTTATTTGTCATTTTACTACGTTAATCATATATGTATTAGTTATTGTTTACCTTAGCATTCAATAGTCTATATTTCCATTAATATAATCGTACATCTATATATACATATACATATACATTTCATTGTTACCATCAATTTTTTTACCTTTTATACTATAAGTAGGTTACGTGGCCCAATGCCAGAACTAGGTACTTAAAATCTTATTCCATTCTTTTTAGTTATGTTCATAGTTTGTTTACTATTTGTTTGTTGTATAATATGTGTCACAATGCCACAAATAGGATCTATAATCTCAATAATCTATGAATAATTGGTTGTACTAGACTGTGATGCCAAATGCATTAGTTAGGGGTAATCACCTTATGCAATACAAATGTAATAGTTTTTTATGCCCAATGCATTAGGTAGTATAACAATATAATCTAATGCAGGTGTACTGGATTCTATTGCGCAATGCAGTGATTAGGTTAACCACTCAACCTAACCGATTTACAATAATCACTAGTTCACTAAAATCACTAATTATATTACAAGATAGATCAAACATAGATATTTACATTTTTCTTTATCTAGCATAATACGTACACTGCTATAGATATGATAGAGTAATACAGTCTTTCCTAGATATTATTTTCACCATATTGTACATATGATCATATCACATTACCATATATGTCATACCAAATCATGTTACTTACAT
>LPNX010110453.1:6494-51686 GCA_001517045.1 Pseudotsuga menziesii | reverse complement strand
TCAAGTGCTAGTACTGCATGACTCCAATAAACCTTGATGAGGTTAACTGAAGCTGAAATGACCATCAGAAGTTGGTGAAGGCGCCTAGTTCACTCCAGTTCGTTAAATAATAATAAAATAATCAATAAATAATGATTAAGTAATATATTTAATGCATGGAGGCGCCTTAACTGACTGTAACTGATTGGTTGAACTGAAAGTAACCCCCAATTAGCAATTAGGTGCATGAATGTCACCCAGATCACCCCTGGAGTGCTCCAGTTAGCCTCCTTGACTGTAGGAAAGGCTAAGTTAGCCTCCTTGACTGTAGGTAGGCGTTGGAGTGACTGGGATGATGGTAATTAATGCTCCTTGATGTCAATTAAACTTAGGATAGTGTTTTAACTAGGCCAATTTGACTGAAGAGTGTGTATGATGGTAAATGTCTCCAACACATTCATCACATAACATCCAAGTAGATAAGACATACATAACAATACAACATTAGCATAAACATATATTGTCAAGTTAGAATCTATCAGATTTAAACAAAAATGCATACACTACAAAAAATTTGACTTTTAGGGTGGGGTTGTCTTCCACAACCAAAAGTCAAACTTTTGGGGGAGGTTTTGGCTTTGGAGGTAGTCTTTACAAAATCTCCCCCAATAGCACCGACACTAAAAGTTTGGATTTTCAGGGGAGGTTCTAGAAGAAATCAAAACCACCCCTAAAAAAAAGTGAATTTTAGTGGTGGTTCTAAATCCCCCTCGTAGACACTTATGGGGGTAGTTCCAACCCCCCCCCCCCCCCAAAATTATTTATTGGAACCCCCCGCATAGGTACCTATGGGGTTGGTTTCACCCCCCCCGCCACCCCCCACCGCGTAGGTTCCTACCATGGGGAATTCACCTTGTTGAGCAATATCATATCATGTTCATTCATAAAGGGGGTTTTTAATTGTGAAAAAGAAGTTCAATATATTGTAGGTATTGGGGGGTGTGGAGTAGGGTATGGGGCTTTATAGGTATTTCGTGGGTATAAAAAGGGGTTTGTAGTAAAAACATGGAATCTAGTGTAAGAATAGGGTTTTCTAAATTGAAAATATATATTTGGAGGGAGGGTTAATAAAAGGATTTGTGTAGATAATTATCAATATGTAGTGAAATTAGGGGTATTATTTAATATCCCATGAATGAAGGCACTATGACATGGTTTCACTAAGTGAATACCTCGTAGTTCCTATGAGGACGGTTCTAAATCCCTCATAAAATTACATCTTACAAACCTTTGGGGATGGTCGTAACAAAAATTCCATTAATAGTACCGATGTTAAAATTTTAGACTTTTAAGGGAAGTTCTAAAAGAGATCAAAAGCAATGATAAAAGTGAATTTTGAGGGTGGTTCTACAAAAAAAATCGCTTTTATGGGAAGTTAAAACCCCCTCATAGACACCTATGGGTGTGGTTCAAAACCCCCCCTTAAAGTCCTTTTTACAAACCTTTGAGGGTGGTTAAAAACGCCCCTCATAGGTACCTAAGGGGGTTGTTCAAAACCCCCCTTGTAGACACCTATGAGGGTAGTTTCAAACCCCCCTTAAAACTCCATATTATAAAACTTTAGGGGAATTTGTGAATCCCCCTTGTATAATCCTACAGAGTGGGTTTTGAACCATTCTCATTGTAACATAGAAGGGGAGTTTTGAACCCCCTTCATAGTGACATATGAAGGAATTTTAGAACCTCCCTCATAGAGACATATAAAGGAAGTTTAGAACATCCCTCTTATAAACATACAAAGAGGGTTTGAAACCCCCCCTATAGCCATAATAAATCATAATAAAATATATTTGATTAAAAATACCAATATTGTAATTTCATTGGGGCATGGAGGAATCGAATCACCAACCTTCTGCTTGTAAGGGAGGCTCTCTTCCACTGAGATAATGTCCTTTAAATTTTTTGTAAATCATCAATATTAACACCTAGATTGCATCATTTGTAATTGTAAGAAAATAAAATAAGATATAAATACAACCTTGCTTAAAGTCTAATTTATGCTTCTGAAGACAACCGTGCCAAAAATCCTATTTATTTTTCCAAAGAATGTTGTTCCATATGTATCTCTATTAAACATTTATGCAAAGGTTAGTAGGTGGGATGAGGTAGTTGAGTTGAGGTTAAGAAAAGTTTGCATACATATTTTGTTGGGGCTAGTTCACACTTTCAAGAAGAAAAAATGTATGCATTGTTTGATATTTTGTATAGAGAGATGAAGGGAGCAAGGTATGTCACTAATACGAATTTTATAACACATGATATGGACTATCATTTTGAGCAAAACACATTCTACCATCACAATGAGATTTGATCATTGATTTTGGACTTATGGTCTTACCCCTTTGGAAGCCTTATCATGCGTCTCTAATAGTTGTGTGAGACAATGCTGCTATATTCCAATATTATAGAGATTTCATATCAATTGTGTGTGCCTTGATCCTTATAATTATGCTTAATGTAGGATAATTATAAATGTGATTGAGAATTAGTAATTTCCATGGCATTTTATGAGAATCATAAAATTTACAACTAAAAGTGGCAAGTGTGATGCAAAGGAAAATAAGTTGGCATAGCATGTGGTGAGAATTATAAAATTGACAACAATAAAACTAGCACATGATGCAAAATAAACAAATTCCAAGATTGCATCCTCACTACATTTAAGAAGAACTAATTCCTTTCCCTACTCCACAATGTTCTCAATCACTGATGGCTTGTTGAGGGACTCCCTCCAAATTATACAAGAAATTATGTATGGATTAATAAATTTCGCTACACCCATCTTATGCAGCACTGTTGTACATGATAACATGAGAACATGTTGTCGATAGAGTCCAACTATGAGACTTCAGCAGTTGAATATCCATATCAAGATCTAATAAATTTATATACTTGAGTGTTGGGATCATAAGGTTGTTTAGCCTAAGTACCGTAAATCCACTCAAATGTACAATATTCAAATTGTAAGACAAATGAAAATGACAATGTTAGTGATAATATTAAACCTTTACAGTGCAAGTTAAGCCAAATTGACTCAATAGTAACTACTTTAATGTTTTAGGTCTAAACTCAATATCTTAATCTTGTACAAAAAAAACCAAGAGTCAAAATTTATAAGCTAATTTGCACAATATAACAAACTTGAAATGTGTCAAATGTATTATGTTGAAAAACTAAACAAATATAACATATTTCCTTTAGTAGACAATATCCATGATTTATAGGAACAAAAACAATAAATAATGATTCAAATTCATTACAAATGAGGATATTTCCACCATGCATATCTACATTTTCTAGCCTGATGTCCAAAACTGTAATCTTGTTTACTTCATGAGCAGGAAAATTTGCAAGGCCCATGTCTTTGCAACTGCTTTCACACTCTACAAACTTCTATAGAAAACCCATCATGGTTTCTAGAACTGAACGGTCCATAACAATTTCATTGTGAAATCTATAATGAGAACACCGAATCATCACAGTATGACGGACACCTCCAATTCCTGGACCATCAGTAGTTAAGAGTCTAGGTCTACCAATAAGATGGTGGAATATATATATATATATGAAAAAACCATTTTGTAGGCACCCTTTCCCACCCTGGTCCCTCTTTTCATTCCGTCTCCATTAGGGGAGATAGGGAGAGACCTTGTATTATTTACATCCATAGGTTCCTCATCAACGGGTTGAAATAAACAAACATACTTGTTCCCTATTGCATCTTGCATAAAGTATGCACCTTCACATCCGTCAGAAGACTATTCTGGAGGACTTACATACTCGAAACATGCCCCCATGATATTGAATAAATCATAAAGTGTTGAGGAAAACACAAAATTAGAAAAAATTGTAAGTTGTTCCAAAAGGTATGAGTGTCTTAGAGCTTGATAATATATCATAGTTCTAGGAGAATTTTCTATAACATCAGTCAATTGACGATGTTGGGGTGTTGTGATGAGTGACTTCTTCCAAATACTAGTGCATGTCATACTTTTTGTTGAATTTGGTTATAGTATCTCATTATCACTATGAGGGGATACAAAAAAAACTTCCACAAGTGTTCCAATTGATTTTGTTTTAAGCCTAACTTTTTTTTCACAAGTACATTGATAACAACATCATCTTCCAAAATCAAATCCTCAATAATCCTCGTGTCCTCAAGTTTCTCTCCTTTAAAACCTAGTTTTTGCTTGTATAATTCCAAACCTAAGTCTTTTGCTAGTCCAATGCCAAACCAAAGTCTTTTTCTTATCCACTGCTAAACCAAAGTCTTTTGCAATTTAATAACAAGGTCTAGGTCTGACAATTCTACTTTGCACTCCTCAACTATATCACCCTCTTTTCAGTAGAAAATCTCTTATTCAATGTCCAAATTTGATAGAATACTTGTTTCTACTCACTCTTCATGTGTTGCACCATTTATTGGGTGAAAATTTTACTTGAATTTCCATATATTCAACACTAATAGCATGATGTTCTTAGTTCCCCCATCATTGCAAGTTATTTTTCTTAGTCACAATGAGATTCTACCTAAACATTGGTTCTTTGATCTTAGATTTCTGACTTAACAATGTTACTATGCAAAGCTTATGAAAAGAGTATCAAACACATGCTCATGGACTACCCATTTTCTAAGTAAGGAAAGTATTCTCTTTAAGAGGGGTTGAGAAAATGGAAGATCCATATGTTTCTAATAATAGAGATTTAGCCTTAGTATTTTCTTGAGTTCTACGGCTCACTAGGACACCACTAAGAATTATCTACTTTTTCAATACCTTTATTTCTCTCACCTTGCAACATTTTAGAAAATTAAATATATCTATGATAATATCAATAAAATAATAGGAAGAAATCACCAAGAAAGATAGGTGAGTTGGTGATATACAAGTCAAGATCATGGAGACCCATTAATGGTGCAAGCCAAGGAAAGCATGATCCTTGTAGTGCTGGTGGAATTTTGTTCCTAAATTTTGGGACTAGATATAAATTCAAACTAGGGCTAAAGAGTGTAGCAATAATAGTTCCAATTCTATGAGCAAAGATTCTAAGAAGAAGCACAGGAAATAGATATTGCTACTAAGATAATTCTCACAAGTATACATAAGAAAAATAGAGAGAAGAAAAGAGACCGAATCACATAAATGAAGACATGAATATTGGAGTGTATCCTTCTATTGAATAATGATGAATAATAGTGTACATAAATAGTACATCCCTCATAGGAAAATCAAGTTGTATGGAGACAAATCATAAAGATAAAAAAGGATGACTTACCAAATATGATAAACCCCCATAGGTGGATAAAGCACTTCCAAAATCAATCAAGGACCTCATGAGTGAGTTGTCAAGAGTGATGGAAAAACATGATAATCCTAGAATATGGAGATAAATTCATGAAGGATGGGTTGGTAACAAAATATACCAATTTCCTAGTTCACCAGGTTTACCTTATCCATAGAAAAGCTAGATAAAGTAGAATCTATAGTAAAGCGTAGTTACTAATTCTGGAAGTCAATAAAGTGCTCAATATCAACCCAAAATCCAAAATAAATCATTCCTAGGGTATAGATGGCATGTGTTGACTTTAAAGTGCAAGTGAATGCCAACTAATCAAGTTAGTGAGTAGATAATCAATCAAATAATGATTAATTATTTTATCCTAAGTAATGATTGGGTTTAATATATTCCAACACCCCCCTTTAATTCTGACTTTATGATGGTATGTCAAAAATATAGGTGCACATGGATCCATATAGGGAACAACAACATGGCTATGGTCACCCTTTAACAATTATTATGTCCAAAAAGCTGAGGAAAGAAGAAAAAACACATGGGTAAAATCCTCCCTCAAGATAGAACATGAGAGGAAAAAAAAAAATGTTGTTGATGCTACTCCAAACTAAATGTTGATGTCTAGAGGAATCTTCTTCTTGGGAAGAAGAGAAATCTACTCACATGGATCAAAGATAGCTGCAAGATGGAAACTAGGAGCATGTAGAACAACTGAGATCCAATGATGTGAAAGATATTGAGATTTGTAATCAGATATAATATGATATAATGACTTTAAATTCTAACCAATAGAGATGAAAACATCTCCAAATACATAGAATAAGATTCCAAGCGAATGTATGGGGTCTCCAACTTTAGTTACATAGAGAGTATGAGTGCAAGTGATCATGTAGGAAAATAAATAAGGCATAGGATCAAAGAGTGTTAAAGTATGATCTAAAGAATCCAAAATATAACATATAGTCATATCATTAGACTCATGGGAATACACTGATAATGAATCCTCTATAGTAGAAATATGAAAGGCGGAAGGAAGGAGATGTTCAAAATATTCAAAGAGGCTCTAAGGATTGATGCCAATAACACGGGATGGGGATGTAAAATCACATGATACCAATTATGGTAAGTGTATATACACTAATAGGACTTGATTTGGATAATAAAAAATCCAAGAAGACATTAGGTTGTGCACCATCAATGAGAGAGGCATGCACAAAATGTGAAGGATCTGGAACATAGATATTAGAATCTAAGATAAGAGATATAGATAATAATGAATGGGTGAATGCCTCATCATCAATATCAATAGAATCTCCATATTTTACTTCTTTTTCATCATTAGTATCACAAGAATAAGAATCACCTTCAAGAGACACAGAAAAAGATGGCTCTTCAATATTTGTTTCTTGATTCAAGGAGGAAGCATTCGAATCAAAGAGGGTAGAAGCAACATGAACTGTATGAAATAATTATTCATCATAAATAACTCCATTAGAGAATTTATAGGCCAAGGCATCTCGAGAGAGAGCACATGAGGAGATGTTAGGTCCATTACATGCTTCATCTTCTACTTCTTGCACACCAAAATCTTTGTCCAAATTGTTCCAAAGATCAAATGGATATTCAACCGAATCTATGAGATAATGTATATCTAGAGATATTTCCAAGCACATGATTCCGTAATCTCTATTACAATTATCAATCCATTCAATCTTCTCTTCATAAGAATCAGGTTCGCTTAATGCACCAATGGAGACATCAAAGGGACATTGCCCATTCATGTATGCACTCATCTTGGGCTTCCAATCATCATAGTTGAAAGGAGATAGTAGAGGAACTTTTGAATCCATATATAAGTTGTTTATATTCTCTAGGAGATACTCTCCGCAACTTCCAAAACAAACCTAGGAGAAAATCTTGTAATATAGAAAATCTCTTCTTCAGAGAGGGATAGGAGACTAGATGTTCTCCTCAATTATGTATAACATGAGAAACCCTGCGCTATGATACCATGTAGAAATAATAACTCCAATTCTATGAGAATTCTTAGAAGAATCACAGGAAATAGATCTTGCTACTAAGATAATTCTCACAAGCATACACAGGAAAAATAGAGAGAAGAAAAGAGATTGAATCACATGAATCAAGAGATGAATATTGGAGTTTATCCTTCCATTGAATAATGATGAATAATAGTGTACATAAATACTACATCCCTCGTAGGAAAATCGATTTGTATGGAGACAACTCATAAATCTCAAAAAGGTTGACTTACCAAATATGATAAACCCCCATAGGTGGCTAAATCAATTCCCAAACAATTCAAGGACCTCACAAATCAAAAAAAGCATGATTGAGTTGTTAAGAGTGGTGGAAAAACATGTTAATCCTGGAATATGGAGAAAAGTCATCAAGGATGGCTTAGCAACAAAAGATACAAGTTTCCTAGTTAACTAATTTTACCTTATCCACAGAAAAGTTGGATAAAGCAGAATAAGCAAAATCTACAGTAAAGTGCAGTTACTAATTATGGGATTCAATAAAGTGGTCAAGATCAACCCAAAAACATAAATAAAGCATTCCTGGGGTATAGATGGCATGTGTTGACATTAAGGTGAAATTGGATGCCAACTAATTAAGAAAGTGGGTAGATAATTAATCAAATAATGGTTATTTATTTTATCCTAATTATTGAGTAGGTTTAATATATTCCAACAAAGAGAGGCAACAATAATTAGGTTGAACTAGATGTTATGACTTCCATGTTGAAACTAGTCCTATATGTGAATGTTGATACGCTGCAAGTATTTGGAGACTCAAAATTAGTGATTGGGTATTTGAATGGAACTTATAGGTTTCAAAATATTCTCTTCATCCCACTCTTGAATCAGATCAAATTATCTATTGCTCGGATTCCTAAAATAAGCTCCCAATGTGTATTTAAAGAACACAATATAAAGACTTACAAACTATTAAAAAGTTCTGTTAGGAGGCAACCTAGAAAAATTTTATTGAAGGAAGGGAAAAAGGACAGGGATATAGGTCCTTTCTCCCTCTAATTCTGATCATTTCCTTTGTATATGGACAATCTTTTTTTCTTTGACTATGATGAGAGGACTGTACTCCTTGTGATGATATTTTTGTGTATTTTTATTATGGACATGATATATTTTATGTTGGTCTTGAGCGACCTTGATATATATGTAACAATATACAAAATGAGGGGGAAAATATTTCTCTATCCGACTTTCTATCAGACTTTACTTTGTATTAGTGCTCCAAGAACATTCTGAATCCAACTTTTTTATCCCTAAATATAAAGATACAGATATTCCCTTGGAAAATAAAAAGATAAAACCAATTAGTGATAAGCCTACATAGTACAAAATAAACTTACTTGCATCAAAGAAACAAACCCTAAAGGGAAAAACCACAATTTCATCAATAATAAAATGAACATGGAAAATATGTCTCATAGCCTTAGATATCTCATTCTCTTGCATGCTCCTAGATTACACTCTTGAACAAATATTACAAATATAATCCCAATTTTATTGCATGTGAAAATGTATCCAAATAATAAAATACAATCCTTATAGCATGGAAAATATTATCAAAATGAACAAAAGTTGAATATTAGAACCTTATATATGATTCTTTGCACATAATGAAGAGAGTACACATTATCTACCTAAATTAAGGATGATGGGTAGTAAAGAGGGAAAGAAAGAATGAACAAGATATTCGCAGTAATATTTAGAAAATATATGGAAATCAGTTTCAAATAAAACTATCAAACTTGTTAAAAGGAACATAGGTGTAGATAAAATTCCTTGAGGATTCTTATTATGATGTTGCAATACATTTATAAATATGTTCTTTGTTTTACTTGAGTCAATTTTGTGAAATCAACTTTAAGTGGTATTAGGGGAAACCTCCTATCTACTGCATTCTATCACTAATATTGCATAATGCATTAAAATAAAACACTTAGTTATTTCCATTCAGTTATTGAAGTCTATTATGTATATGAGGAGGATTCAACCTTTTATTCCTCAAATCCAATGGAAATAATTTTTGCATACATATTATTGACTTATAATCGCCATCATTATTCATCATATCATGCCTTACTTAGTGGTTAATGTTTGATTCTTCTTACAATATTAAATTCCATAGCAACTTACTTCAATAGAACTGAATAGCCAAAATGCAATGGGTGCTATGAATAGCCAGAATGAAATGGGTGTTCTAGCTAATGAAAATCTATTTGAAATCATTCGGTTCTTTAAGTGGGATTTATTCCTGCCTCTATGGTGTTGATAAAACCCCGATCTGTTGACCATATCCATGTATAACGCCCTCGTGGACCTAACACAACCACCTCCAATGCCAAAAAAGGAAGTGTAGAATCCTAACCTTTATGATATGTATATGATCATGCCCCCCAACACATAAAAAAGAAGAATAATTTCCCTTTGACGCTTTTATTCCTCAAAGCCAATGGTATAAATTTATTCACACAACCTCTTAACTTATCATGGCCATCATTTGTCATCATAGCATTCCCTACTCAGTGGTTGATGTTTTATTCTTCTTAAAATATTAAATCCCATGGAAACTTCAACATAATTGCATATATTAATTGCAATAGGTTTTATAGAACATGGTCATTTATCTTGTGTTCATGATGAGTTTGAGTTGAAGTACTGAAATATCTTATTTATGTTCCTTCTAAACTCAATGCACCATAACACACCTTGAGGATTTCAATAAAATCACCATCTAATATCAAGCACCAAAAAATTATTGTTCTAAAGCATTGCTATAAATGTCATAGAAACCACATTTTATCACGCAATTAAGAGTGTTATAAGCTTAATTAAGATATATCTGAAGAAGATCCAAGAAAAGACGTGTTGTTTGCATGGGATACCTCTATTCTAAAGAAAAAAAATATCTATTGACTTAATAAGCCTCATAATACCTGCATGTATACACCAAAACCTTTAGAAGACCCATATTCCATTATCTGGGAAGTTCCAGAACTCCATTCCAAGTATTGAAGTAGTTACCAAAGATCATCACAAAGGGAGGGTGTATTTATTTTGCATGGGAAAACTAGCTGGAAAAGGAATCACATTTTTGAGTTGTATTGGATGCATGGCATGGATGTCTCTTATGTATTGATCAACTATCCACACTATAATTATTGGTATGTCTTTACAGTACAATTGAAGCTTGTTTCATTATATATTTGAATCTTATCATATTTGGGGTTTGTGCACTACTATACGATTACATGAAAAAACAATTTTATATGTTATAAACATATGAAAAACCTAAACATATAATAAAACACCATAATCAAGCAGTATAGAATCAAAATATCAGTTTGGGGTATTACAGAATACAACAGCAAAGAAGGGAAGATATTTTCTCATAGAATTTTATTTGAGTCGCCTTCAAAACCTCTCTTTCTTGATGGCATGATGAGTGAGGTTAATGGAATTACCTATGATTATGCCAAATATGGTGATTACATCCTCCCTATACAATAATGGATAGGGAAATATTGCAGTAGTACATGCCACTCTTGGTGTGATTTTGGTGGTATTTCTCATTTTCATGATCCTACTTTAGATTTCATACTTGCAATGATGAAGTTTACAGCATATGATCATTTTATTTTATCTGGATTTTTGTTTTGGTTCATAAACCAATCATAAGGGAATACTTTCAAGCCTTGATAATATGTTGGCATGGTTGCATTAGGAATATGATTTCATCTAGAATATACTTTTTATTATATAGTAGGGTAGGATTAATAATCTCTTTGAGAAATGTTACCTCTCAAAATGTTTTTTCATTTTGATCTTTTTTAGGCTCTCTTTCCTTCACCATTCTATAGAAAGTGAGCTATGTGAGTATTGAAGAGTAAAAAAATGGGTGCATATTCATGTTTCATTGGAAGGTGGTGCTTAAGTATTTGTACCAAGGTTGTTGGTGGGAATTAACTATTTTGAGCATACTTCTATATATTTCTAGAATTTTGTTAAAATCTTCCTGTAGAATATGGATAGAATTGAGAGTGTCATGTTGTAGGAAGTTCTTAGCTTAATCTAAGACATATCCAATATCAAATTTGGGACATAATGATATATAATTTACAATGAAATGTTTACCAGTTCAATACTTAGATATATAGGGTGTGCTCGAGATCCATATCGACAACAGTATCTATCCCTATCTATTACATTGAAAGTTATGAAATAAGGCCTTTACTTAGCACATTGGAGCACCCAATGTATGTGGTGGCCATTAAATTCATATATTACATAATCAACAGTCATGAGATCAAAACAATGAAGCACTCAAAACTGATAATTTCTACTTAACTAGGATTGGAAGGCTCTAAAGTCAACTAAATAAACACAAATGGAGAAATGGCATAGGTTATCAACTCTAGCTTGTCAACACCATCCTTTTGAAGAGGAACTTATAATAATAGAATTCTACATGGTGTGTATCACTGTCTGTCTAAAAAAAACATGAAATATTATGGTCACAGGCATCAAATCTGAATTTGGGGGTTTGATTTTAATGAAAACTCTCTACATCAAAGTTGGATCTACTTCATGCATTCAAAGGAATCAAGATATGGGACAGGGTTTCTCTTTGAATTATTTTTGGTTCTCACAGACCTTAACTGCAATATTGTTGGGGATGAGTTCTAGACTAAACATAATTATCGTTGTTTTGGTGTATGTTACTGATGAATTTATGAGGGCTCCAATTGATGACCCTGGAAGGATTTCAAAGACAAAGCTCCAACTCTTCAATATTATCAAGGGGTGTAATGACAAGCATGGTGACAAGGTTGTTGTTTCTATGGTTATTACTTTGTATATTTTTGTTGAGAAAGGTTAATGCTACCAAGAAACCAAGTATCTCGGCAATTGGTGGGAGATATTTGTTGGTCCATCTGCTGAATATATTCCTTTAATTATCCCTAAAGAAAACAAGATTTGTTTCATAAATTGTATGGTTTTTATAATGTAATAGATAAAATAATATATTAATGTTCAACAAGTGACCACATTAAGTAGGTCAATGGGACTAAAAAGGACAACCAGTATTAGTACATAGTAGGAGTGTGAAAGAAACTTGACCAAAAAATTTACATATTCATACCCTCTTATCCTGTAATAGTTTTGAGATCTTTTGATTATTTGTTATATCTTATCTTGATTTTTTTAACTTTGAGCAGTGTTTTCTAGCAATATTATGTCAATAAGATTGTTATTTTCTGGAATCAATAATATTTAACAGGCCCATCTCATCTTCCATATCTTTTTTTCAGGCTCCTCCTCATGGGGAAGATTTCAAACAATCTCCCCCAAAAGTCCAATTATTATGACTTTTGGGGGTGGATTTAAAACAACCACCCCCAATAGTTCATTTATCATTGCTTTTGGGGGGGGTTTAAAGACCACCTAAACAAGAACCTTTAGGGGGGCTCTTTCCAACCACCCCTCCCAATTCCTCATAATTGGACCTTTCTTTTTTAGGGATGGGGGGTGGGGGTTAAAATCGTTCACAAAAGTTCAATTTTCAAGAATTTTGGGAAGGTGTTAAGAACTGCCCCTAGTGGCTAAAAAAACTTTTTTTCAGAGGGGGGGTGGGGGTAGCAGAATCGTTGCAAGGTAAACTACCCCTAAAAGGGTAATTTTTTGTAGTTATGCATATCATCATCTCATCATTAATCCAACATTCCATATTTAAATCTAATTAATCCATCATATCAACACAATAGATGCACTCATAATAAAATCATAATATCATTCAATACATATAGAACTACAAGTATTTAGGTCCAAGAACTTATTTTTTTCAGGTATTTTTGATCTATATTCAACTAGTGTGGGGCCCTTTCTTTGATACATCCAATTCCAATTCCATACAAAGAACCATTACTCTATCCTATATAGCCAATATCGGTTCCAACCAGCACCATTACCTCACTCTATATAGAAAATATTGTTGTTGTTAGCACCATGCATTTTCCTACTAGCTAGTACACAGTATTTCTATGTCCATATATATTTTCAAAAATGAACAGACTTAATCATAGTCATATGCAAGAGAATACCACTAGTTAGGTCCTCCCCTTTATTTATTTCTATTTCTTCTCATTCCATCATTCTTTATTTCATATTTCTCTCTCTCTCTCTCTCTCTCTCTCTCTCTCTCTCTCTCTCTCTCTCTCTCTCTCTCTCTCTCTCTCTCATTTATGCTTTTATACTATATTTCTCTTATTTAATACACCAAGAGAATTAAACCCTTGGTATTATTTTCTCTTCTCTTTTGCTGAGGAGGTGTTTATTATTCTTAGTTAATTCCTTAAGTAATTCCAACTATGTAGGAGTTACGATTCTTAGAAGAGTCTCTTCATTTCCTTCTTTTATTTTCTTCTTATTCCTTCATTTAATTTCTATTTTTTAATTTATTTTCAGTTTAATTCCTCTTCATGTTTATCTTATTTAACTCTCTTTGTTTATATTAATTATTTCCCTAGGGATTCCAAGACTCCTTATTCATCAATTATCCTTCACGGCACAAGAACATTATCGGTTTATAGTCACTTTTGTGTCCTCCTTTCCATTATGCTTCCTATCCTCCTTCATGTGAAGGGTGGTGATGAATGAGTTTCTCTTCAATTCCATGTGAATAATGGTTGTGGGCCATTTGTAGGGTCGTCAACTTCTAGTTTGTATCCTTATCCAGTTATTAACACATGAGTTGTAATGTGGCAATTCTGATAATGGGAGGAACTTATATAAACAAATGTTTTTTTCATTTTTCTAATGACAAAATGTTTGTTTGTGGATTCCTGAAAGCAATTTCATTTTCAAGGTCTTGTCTACCTTATGGCCACCCATATTATACTAACCCCCTAAATTTAAGTGGCATGTCTAAAATGCTAAAACATGTTTTTTCAACATTTATTTTCCATTTGAAGAGGGATTTTGTGCATATAAATGTGGAAATTGAGCCAATTTAGCATGAGAATTGGCCTCAAGTTAGATGTAAGGTGGTTATATTTTAGTTTTACATCATTTACACTAATTAAATATGAGAGGTAGTTGTTGTACATGCTCATTATCTACTTGGGAGGTCCAAGGCTCATTGTGGCTCTTGAACAAGGCTTTTGTCACGGGACTACTAGACCAACTCATAAACAAAGTCCATTTTTCCTTATGGTAGGTTATGTGGCATTTCCTGAGTATTCCGTACTGAGGGTGAGGCCAACTCAAGTTGGAAGTATGGAATACTACGCCTTCCTGTGCATAACCTTTAACACTTACTCCATTTACAATTATCTTCCAAGACAATTTAATGTGTAAACATCCAACAGTTAACACTTTCCAACATTTATCCAAATTTATATAAGAGGCACAATATTTATGAGGGTGGAAACCCAAGCTGTAATCGATGCGCCCAAACTAGATTCCAACCTAGGTAAGCGCCCAATAGGCCTATCACTAGAAACCCCAAGAATTACTCTCCTTCATGAAAGTAATCCTATATTCCGTAGTTTACCCTTAACATTGTAGCAATCACCACCTGGGACACTTTCCTTTTGCAACAACCTACACCAAGTCCACATAGTGGCACCATTTTACCATTGTGAGATTGTTTCCCCTTGAGTATACTCACATGAGTTTCTTCTGATTTGTGCTCTTGTCCACACTTTGATGAATATCTCTTAGCTATAACCCTCACAGCTCCTTATATAAGATTGTGTCCCTTAGTTGTCGATGCAAACCAAGATTAATCAGACACTCAACTCTCAATCCCATGCCCTCTCCAAATACATATTGTCCACGTTTCCAATTCCATGGGTCCACCTTCGCATAAATATAACTTATTAGTCCAATAGAGAATAATAATTTGATGACATTAGTAATGAATCAGCTATTGGAATCTAAACTAACAGAAGCTGATAATGAGGAGGAAAAAATAAATAAATTCACATAAAAACAAATCTATCTGAAATTTTTTTTCCTCAATGGATCAATTCGATGACATTAGTAATGAATCAGTTATTTGACTCTAAACTAACAGAAGCTGATGATGAGGAGGAAAAGGGAAATAAATTCACAAAAAATCAAGAGGATGATGCTCTGGTTTTATGGGACCGTGTCTCACTTTTTGATACATAAGATAAGAATTCACTAAAATAGGAAGAAATATCAGAAACAAATGTGACAACAAGGAGCCAAGGTTTGTAAAATAAAGACAATTCAATAATTCCAAAGATTAAGAAATTTCAAGACAATATGAAGAAAATACAGAAGAACAACACAGATGATAAAATACCTGAACTTACTATTAGCAGTCAAGATCCAAAACAAGTCAACATGCCTGATAGGCCTATTGAAGACAAAGCTGATAATGTCAAGGAAAATCTCAAAGCACCTGAGAGGGGGTACGAATTGTTAAAATCACTTGAAGTACCAGAGGAGGAGCTTCCCACTAACAACCAACCTATATAAGAGATTGTTGAAGCAAGTGTGGGAGGTAAGAATAGATTTAAAACCCCACCATTCCTCTTGACCTTTGAGATTTTAAACCATAAGGTGCACAATTGTTTAGTAGACTTAGAGTCGTTGGTCAACGTTATGCCACTTTTAGTCTGCAAAAATATTAATGGACAACCTAAACCTACTACTTGGGAGGTTACTCAGTTAGACAGGACCAATGTGAAAGTAGTCGAGGAAATGGAAGATGTTCTGATTCGCTTATCTACAAATGAAAAGACATGTTAGTACATTGATATTGTACTAGCAAACATACCTGATGGCTATGGACTGGTTTTGAATCAAGACTGGTCAGCAAGACTAAATGGGTATTTTGCTTCAGATTGGTCACACTTGTGGTTGCCTCAGAAAGGAAGTCCAAACCATATTAAAATATTAAGAGAGCCCCACATGAAGGACAATGTTACTCAATTGGAAGAAGAAAATGAACCAATGAATTATGTGTTGGGAAATCATCTAATTGAGCTATAACTTGGAGACTACCAAGTAGAATAAGCTAGCAGTACATCAGAAACCCAGTCTGATCTCCTTCAATTTTCACGGGCTGATGAGATTGATTGTAAAATAGTAGATGTAGTTTTTTATTCAAGTACAGTGGAATTAGATAATGGTTAGGTCTTTTTAATTTTGTAGTCAAGCATAGCCCCTTAATTTACAAGTTGTCATATTTATAGGGGTGGGTAGAGGACTGACCAGTTAGTGGTTTAGTTCTCAAACTTTATTTTTCTTGATTTTTGTTTCTGGATTATCTTGTACATAAATAAATTGATTTGGTTGTTTATTTTGATTTACTTTATTTCTATTTGTTCTAGTTTATATTTTGATGGATTTCAATAAAAGAGGCAAACTTTTGGTTGCATGGAGAGCATTAGAATTTTGGATTAAATAAAATCCATGAGTGTAAGACTGTGTACTATTGTTTTATCTGAAAGAATTTCTTCTAGTTAGCAGTTTTCTTAAATGGCTATGAACACATTGAATCCCTACTTAATCCTTGTAGAATAACTCAAGATCAAAAGGTATGGAATACTATTTTGAGGCTCCATCCATCTCACATTTAAAAATTTCCCAGGGAGTGACAGCAAAAGACCCATGGAAAGGAAGCAAGGTAAATAGTATATTATATATAAATGATCCCATGCCAATAATTGAAAGCCAAAAGGAAAATAAGAGTCAAGAAACTCCTAATAAAGCAATATCTATCAAAACAAAGTACTAAACCAAATGAGTACAAAATTGCCAAAGTTCTTATCCGCCCGTGACCTAAAAATTAAATACATCTCTCACACAAAAGGACACTATGGATAGAGGAGCCTGAATAAAAAAGTCAGAAAGAAAGGCATGCAGGAAGACTAAAAAAAAAGGACAAAAGTCAAAAAGTGCAAAAAGTGCAAAATGGCATGGGAATGAGGAACAAATGAATATTTCTGTTTACCATATGTTACAATCCTGTGGTGTTCAAACTGGAAGCTACCCAAATATAGAGGTAAAAAATGAAACTCATATTCCTGGCCTAAAAAGAGTTATCTTGACTTTGAAATCTTGGTTTCCATTTTCCTAAATTGGAATATCATCAATGGTTAAAAGTACATACATTTTCCATTTGGGAAATCCAGACATCTAGAAGAATTCAACATGTTGGTTTTATTGTCAAACAGTCTATTACTTAAGGAAGAAGTTGTCCAAATATCTAGGTTCACCAGGTAGTCGCCAATTGTTGCAGTTACAACCATTTCCCAATTTTTTTTAAATTTTGGACCCTCATTTTAAATTTTATCTTTCCTGGATGTGTTTTGTATTGTTGAACTTTGTTGTCCTCTGTTACAAATTTGGATCTTTTGAGTTTGAATTGAGATACATTGTTTACCATTTTCGGAAGTTGAATGACTATCTTTGTTTGATTTGAACTTGAAGTTTTGGTTTGTCAATAGTTTCCTTTTCACTGTCGCAAGTTTATTGAACTATGAATCAGGGCCGTAGTTCTCTACACAGTCGCCATTGCGGAAGCTAACTAATAAATGTCCCAATGTGAATCATGTTTTTCGTCGATGATTTATCTCCTTCGTTTTTTGGTTTTCGACGTCGTTTTGCTTATGACTGTCGGAGCATTAGGCTTCTAAGTCGTAGCCATTTCAGAGAAAAGATGGCAAACGTTCTGACAGGTTAGTTATTACCCTTGCCAATTATTTGTTTTATTGCTTTTTCATTACTTTTTGTTTTTTCTTCGCTATCGAAATGTTTCATGACTTTGATCAAAAGCCATAGTTTGATTAATTTCTGCCATTACGGCTCCTTAGTGAACTAATCATCCAACATATAATTGTTCCATTCGCTAATGGTTTGTTCTGATTTTCGTCGATGTTTTCTGGTCTGCGAAACCCTTAGTCCATGTGACTTCGGCCATTATGGCTCCTCATTGAACTAGTCGTTCGATGCTTTAGTCCTTCCGATCTCCGATGCCTGTATGGCAGCTTTTAGTATTTTATTTCACCGATGTTTTATTTTTCCCTAGAACCTTTAGTCTATATGCTCTCCGCTATTGCAGTGGCTTAGTGAATTTACCATCTGACTTATAGTGTTTCCGCCCACTGATGAGAGTTTTTTTTCCCAATGCTTAGTATTGTTTCCCGCCGGTGAGGGTTTTCCCGCCTTTCTCGTGTGCTTTTACTCTATTTTTCGATGGCAGTTACTTTGTCATTTTTCATGCTTTATTTTGAAGATGTCGATTTGGTCCGGATGCGGCCCGAATTGAGATAGAGAGTCTATTTTTGAGACTTGTGTTTCAGTTTGGACAATGGATTTAGCGGAGTCTAAGATACTAACTTGCAGGATTTTCTTTGCATTATCATGTTTCTTTTCATGCATTAAATTTGTTTATAGTTCATTTACAGAATGCATGTATTAGTGCAGTTTGTGTTACTTTGTTAAACGCTAGATGGTCTGAAATTTGCTATGTTCATGACAGGGTGACTACTGCAAGCAAGATATGTCTAAAAGTCAAAGTAGAAGGGAGGCTGCAAGGGAAGAAGAGGCTGAAACATAAAGAAGCAAGATAGAAAAGGAAGGATAAAGTGAAGGTCTGAGATGAACAAGGTCTAAAAGGACCAATGGATTCAATAGCAGCAGAGGCCCAGGATTGGGAAAATCTTATCACTGATCAAGCTAGTCTCTCATTATAAAAGTGCTATTAAATTTCAATGAAATGTAATGTATTGTATAAATCATGAGCACCCACTAAAAGACAAGATTGTGGGATTGAACGGTTGGGGAATCCCAAAGGTCACCGAAGGGGAAACCCAATTTTTTTGGTTGTTTTTGTATAAATATAGGAGAGGTAGTTGTAGAACAGGACTTTTTCCCAGATAGATTTGTGAGAGTATGATGTAAGAAGAACTATTTCCTTTTGCATAAAGAAATTACAAGTTTCCTATTGAAGAAAACTTTGTGGAAGGCTTCAAATGCTGTGCTATGGATTTGTTGAATGTGAACTATTTCGTTTTTCAGCTGTTATCCATTAACTATGAGATCGTTCTAACTCTTTGAACCTATGTTCTTATTATAAATGCGCTCTAGTTTATTCTATGAAATTTCCATTGTGGGTAATGAATTCTTTTCATAAACAATGAGCTATCTTATTGTTCATATATCTATAAATGTTCATGTTTTTTGAAATAAGTAACAACTATATTGTATTTTTCTTAATGCATGCGCAGAAATACATTACTCATTGATGAATAGTAATCTTTCTCCCTAGATATAGGTTAGATAGTTAGTTTTAGTTTTTTTCTTCCTATGTGTGGTTTAGATGCGAGAGAGTTAAGTTGAGAGGTAAGAACCTGCACATCACATTGTGACCGCTCCTCGTATTCTCTATCAATATGCATTTTTAGATAGGCACTTTCTTATCATAATTAAATTCAAAAAACTAAAAATACACACAGTGGACTGGGCCGTAACCGGTAAAACCCTTTATTTTTGTTACTTGACCTACGGTAGCCGGACCATAAACTAGACGAATTCCCCATACCAAACAGTAGTGGTCTAGTTGGGAACGTTTACTGGGGAGAATCCCTAACTGTTGTTACCTGCAATTTTCTAGGCCTCAACAGTTTTTGGTGCTAGAAGGAGGGCAGCCAGTGCATGGTTGGCCAAGGAAACCCATTTCCTTGAGATTATTCCACCAGTGACAATTCTGAAAGTAGTTTGTTTCCCAATCCAATTCCTGAAGAGAAGGGTAAAGAGCATTTTTACTCTTTACCCTAGGTAAGACAGGAATATGTGAAGAAGACATACTAGGGCATATGTGAAGAAGATTGGAGGATTACTAATTATTCCTGTCTTACCCAGAAGAGGATATAAGAATAAAGACCACCCTATATTGGAAGACGCAGTGTTGGTTGGATATTTTGAAGAACTGGTAGAAATAGCCTTACAGGAAGTTGTTCATCCTTTGAATCAAGTGGGCCTAGATACATCTTACTGTTCACCTGTTCATACCCCTGTTCACTCACCACCTCATTCTCCACCCAGACTCATGGCAAACGTGAATGCAAATTAGCCACCCAACCCATCAAATCCACCACCTGCTTGGAGGGCTAGGTCACCTTTAAACCTGGCACCCCCTTTACATGACTTACCTCGGGATTTTGAGAAATGCTGCCCAAGTTTGACCCAAGTGAAAATATTTTGGTAGATGATAATTTGCAAATATTTTACTTGGTTATAGAAGGACTAAGGGCTGGAGAACATGAATATGTAGTCTGCATATTGTTTCCACATACCCTGAAAGGAGCAGTAGCCTCATGGTATTTTTCTCTGCCTGCAAATTCAATCCCAGACTCGGACACATTTGAAAGGATATTCAGAAGTAAATATGCAGCCCGGAAAACTCATGCAACTCTAATGAAAGGGTTGTGCACTTTAAAGAAAGAAAGAAAAGGGAAAGTGCATAGTTTCACCCAAAGGTTTGCTGCTTATCTTAAAAAAAATTATGTAGCTGACAAGCCTTCTGATAAAGTTCGGATCGAATACTATACTTCAACTCTAGGGCCTAACTTGGCCATGTTTTCCAAGATGCAAGTCAAACCTACGTTGTCAGAAACTTATGAAGAAGCCGAGAGAGTAGAAGTTGAAAAAGAGAGCATAGAATATTATCCTGAACAGTTGGGAGAAAACACTTTTGGCAAGAAAGCCTTATTATTTTCTAAGACTAAGGAGGAGCAGTCACATGACTTTGAAGGAATGTTGATAATGATGCAGAAACTATCTAACATAATAATAGATTTGGAAAAGGAAAAAGAACCTCAAAAATCTTATAAGGCTTACTATAAAAGGAGAGAGGACAACAATCAATATAAACCTCCTCCAGACATCCATGCATCAATGAATTTGACTGAGGTGGGTATGGATAATTTTTGCACGTTTCATCAGCAACCTCATTCTGAAAAAAATTGCCCTCAATGGATCAATTCGATGACATTAATAATGAATCAACTATTGGGCTCTAAACTAACAGAAGCTGATGATGAGGAGGAAAAGGGAAACAAATTCACAGAAAAACAAGAGGATGCTACTCTGGTTTTATGGCACTGTGTCTCACTTTTTGATACAGAAGATGAGAATTCACTGAAATAGGAAAAAATATCATAAACAAATGTGACAACAAGGAGACAAGGTTTGCTAAATAAATACAATTCAATAATTCCAAAGATTAAGAAATTTCAAGACAATATGAAGAAAATACAGGAGAACAACACAAATGATAAAATACATGAACTTACTATTAGTGGTCAAGATCCAAAACAGGTCAACATGTCTGATAGGCCTATTGAAGACAAAGCTGATAATGTCAATGAAAATATCAAAGCACCTGAGATGGGGTACGAATTGTTAAAATCACTTGAAGTACCAGAGGAGGAGCTTCCCACTAACAACCAACCTATAGAATAGATTGTTGAAGCAAGTGTGGGAGGTAAGACTAGATTTAAAACCCCACCATTCCTCCTGACCTTTGAGATTTTAAACCATAAGGTGCACAATTGTTTAGTAGACTCAGGGTCGTCGGTCAATGTTATGCCACTTTCAATATGCAAAAATATTAATGGACAACCTAAACCTACTACTTGGGAGGTTACTCAGTTAGACAGGACCAATGTGAAAGTAGTCGGGGAAATGGAAGATGTTTTGATTCGCTTATCTGCAAATGAAAAGATATGTTTGTACATTGATATTGTAGTAGCAGACATACCTGATGGCTATGGACTAATTTTGAATCGAGACTGGTCAGCAAGACTAAATGGGTATTTCGCTTCAGATTGGTCACACTTGTGGTTGCCTCAGAAGGGAAGTCCAAACCAGATTAAAATATTAAGAGAGCCCCACATGAAGCACAATGTTACTCAATTGGAAGAAAAAAATGAACCAGTGAGTTTTTTGTTGGGAAATCATCTAACTGAGCTAGAACTGAGAGACTACCAAGTAGAAGAAGCTAGCAGTACATCAGACACCTAGCCCGATCTCCTTCAATTTTCATGGGATAATGAGATTGCTTGTAAAATAGTAGATGTATTTTTTTATTCAAATACAGTGGAATTAGACAATGGTTAGGTCTTTTTCATTTTGTAGTCAAGACTAGCCCCTTAACTTACAAGTTGTCAAATTTATAGGGGTGGGAAGAGGACTGACCAGTTAGTGGTTTAGTTCTCAAACTTTATTTTTCTTGATTTTTGTTTCTGGATTATCTTGTACATAAATAAAATGATTTTGGTTGTTTATTTTGATTTACTTTCTTTTTGTATGTTCTATTTTAGATTTTGATGGATTTCAATAAAAGAGGCAAACTTTTGGTTGCATGGAGAGCATTAGAAGTCTGGATTAACTAAAATCCTTGAGTGTAAGACTGTGTACTATTGTTTTATCTTAAAGAATTTCTTCTAGTTACCAGTTTTCCTACATGGCTATGAACACATTGAAGTACTACTTAATCCTTGTAGAATAACGCAGGATCAAAAGGTATGGAATACTATTTCGAGGCTCCATCCATCTCACATTTAAAAATGTCCCAGGGAGTGACAGCAAAAGACCCATGGAAAGGAAGCAAGGTAAACAGTAGATTATATATAAATGATCCCATGCCAATAATTGAAAGCCAAAAGGAAAATAAGAGTCAAGAAACTCCTAAGAAATCAATACGTATCAAAACAAAGTACTAAACCAAATGAGTACAAAATTGCCAAAGTTCTTCTCCGTCCGTGACCTGAAAATTAAATACATCTCTCACACAAAAGGACACTATGGATAGAGGAGCCTGAATAAAAAATTCAGAAAGAAAGGCATGCAGGAGGACTCAAAAGAAAGGACAAAAGTCAAAAAGCAAAAAAAGTGCAAAATGGCATGGGAATGAGGAACAAATGAATATTTATGTTTACCATATGTTACAATCCTGTGGTCTCCAAGCTGGAAGCTACCCGAAGATAGAGGTAAAAAATGAAACTCATATTCCTGCCCTGAAAAGAGTTATCTTGACTTTGGAATCTTGGTTTCCATTTTCCTAAATTGGACTATCATCAATGGTTGAAAGTACATACATTTGCAATTTGGGAAATCCAGACATCTAGAAGAATTCAACATGTTGGTTTTATTTTCAAACAGTCTATTACTTAAGGAAGAAGTTCTCCAGAGATATGGGTTCACCAGATAGTCGCCAATTGTTGTAGCTGCAACTATTTCCCAAATTTTTAAAAATTTTGGACCCTCCTTTTAAATTGTATCTTGCCTAGATGCGTTTTGGATTGCTGAACTTTGTTGTCCTCTGTTACAAATTTGGATCTTTTGAGTTTGAATTGAGATACATTGTTTACCATTTTCGGAAGTTGAATGACTATCTTTGTTTTATTTGAACTTGAAGTTTTGGTTTTTCAATAGTTGCCTTTTCGCTGTAAGAAGTTTATTGAACTATGAATCGGGGTCGTAGTTCTCTATGCAGCTGCCATTACGGAATCTAACTAATAAGCGTCCCGATGGGAATCATGTTTTTTGCCAATGGTTTATCTCCTTCATTTTTTGGTTTTTGGCGTCCTTTTTCTTGTCACTATCTGATCATTAGGATTCTAAGTCACCGCCGTTTTAGAGAACAGATGGCAAACGTTTCGACAGGTTAGTTCTTACCCTTGTTGATTCCCTGTTTTATTGCTTTTTCATTACTTTTTGTTTTCTCTTAACTATCGGAACATTTCATGACTTTGATTGAAAGACGTAGTCTGATTTATTTCCTCCATTGCGGTTCTATACCGAACTAATCATCCGACATATAATTGTTCCATTCACCGATGGTTTGTTTTGATTTTCATCGATGATTTCTGGTCTGCAGAACCCTTAGTCCATGTGAATTCTGCCATTTTGGCTCCTCATTGAACTAGTCGTAGGATGCTTTAGTCCTTCGATCTCTGATGCCTGTATGGAAGCTTTTAGTATTTTATTTCATCGATGTTTTATTTTTCCCCTAAACCTTTATTCTATATGGTCTCCGCCCACTGATGAGAATTTTGTTTTCTCCCGATGCTTATTATTTTTTCCCTCCGGTAAGGGTTTTCCTGCCTTTATCATGTGCTTTTACTTTGTTTTTCGATGGTAGTTACTTTGTCATTTTTGATGCATTCTTCATAAGATGTTGATTTGGTCCAGATGTAGCCCGGATTGAGATAGAGAGTTTTTTTTTCAGACTTGTGTTTTAGTTTGGACTGTGGATTTAGCGGAGTTAAAGATACTAACTTGCAGGATTTTCTTTGCATTATCATGTTTCTTTTCCTGCATTAAATTTGTTTATAGTTCATTTTACAGAATGCATGTATTAGTGCAATTTGTGTTACTTTTTTAAATGTTAGATGGTCTAAAATCTACTATGTTCATGACAGGGTGACTACTACAAGCAAGATATGTCCAAAATTCAAAGCAGAAGGGAGGTAGCAAGGGAAGAAGAGGCTAAAGCCTAAATAAGCAAGATAGAAAAGGAAGGATAAAGTGAAGTTTTGAGATCAACAAGGTCTAAAAGGACCTGCAAATTCGATAGCAGTAGAGGCCCAGGCTTGGGAAACGTTTATCATTGATCAAGTTGGTCTCTCGTTATACAAGTGCTATTAAATTTCAATGAAATGTAACGTATTGTATAAATCATGATCACCCACTAAAAGAAGATTGTGGGATTGAACGGTTCGGGAATCCCAAAGGTCACTCGAGGGGCAACCCAAAGGTTTTGGTTGTTTTTGTATTATAAATATAGGAGAGGTAGTTGTAGAACAACACTTTTTCCCAGATATATTTGTGAGAGTATGATGTAATAAGAACTATTTCCATTTGCATATAGAAATTACAAGTTTCCTGTTGGAGAAATCTTTGTGGAAGGTTTCAAATGTTGTGCTATGGATTTGTTGAATGTGAGGTATTCATTTTTCAGATGTTATCCATTAACTATGAGATCGTTCTAACTCTTTGAAACTATGTTCTTGTTATGAATGTGCTCTAGTTTATTCTATGAAATTTCCATTGTGGGTAATGAATGCTTTTCATAAACAATGAGCTATATTGTTGTTCATATATCTATAAATGTTCATGTGTTTTGAAATAAGTAACAACTATCTGTGATTTTTCTTAATGCATGCGCATAAATACATTACTCATTGATGAATAATAATATTGTTGCCTAGGGTTATGTTAGATAGTTAGTTTTAGTTTTTTTCTTGCTGTGTGCGGTTTAGATGCGAGAGAGTTAAGACGAGAGGTAAGAACCCGCGCATCACATTGTGATCGCTCCTCGTATTCTCTATCAATCTACATTTTTAGATAGGCACTTGCATATCATAATTAAATTCAAAATACTAAAAATACACATGGTGGACCAGCCCATAACTGGTAAAACCATTTATTTTTGTTACTTGAACTATGGTAGCCGGACCGTAAACCGGATGGATTCCCGATACCAAACAGTAGCTGGCTAGTTGGGAACGTTTACTAGGGAGAATCCCTAACTTTTGTTACCTGCAATTTTCTATGACTCAACAGGACCCTTCCAACATGCTTGAGCTTCATGAGCTCGTTGCAGGAAACCCACTCTTGGATCCTTGGTCCAAATTGTTCCTTTAACATAGCCTTCATCTTACTCCAATTCTTGACTTGTTACATCTTGTGACCCGCTTCCACGTATTCTTCCCAATTTCTCCACCACAGTTTCAATGTACCTATGAGAAACATAGTAGCAACAATTACTTTGGTCTCATATTAACTCTCGTTCAATTGTTCCAAGTTCTACTCTACATCCCAACAAACGTTCCTAATCACCTCGTTGTTCCATGCCCTATCATATGGTCTAATATCCTTCATTAATATATTCATTGTTGTTGTTAAACCATGATCACATGCTATGGTTCACTTCAACTAAACATTAGAGGAAATTTGGGGTCTAAAATGGGCCTTATAAGAAAATGTGCCAACAATAAATTTTGTGAGTTGGAATTCAAGAACCAATAGAATTTCAATAAAATGAGTCAACCATAATGGTTGAATTGACATATTTTTCATAAAAGAAAACTACTTTTTTGTTCATATTTTTGACATATCTCCCTGTGTTTTTACTCAAATTTCAAGTGGGAGAGCTCATTGGATGCAGAATTTAATTCCCCATCCAACGAGTACCCGCAAAGCATACTTTTTATGGACCCCACTACCCCAAAAACAAGAAATTCCTCAAAAAACATGATGATGACATCATCATCATGTTTTTTCAGGAATTTCTTGTTTTGGGGGTAGAGGGGTCAGTCAAAAGTATGCGGTGTGGGTACTCATTGGATGTGGAATTAAATTCCACATCCAACGAGCTCTCCCCCTCATAATTTGAGTAAAAAAAAGGGAGATATGTCAAAAATACGAACACAAAAAGTAGTTTTTTTCATTCTTTCTCCAAAATTAATAACTATTATTTTATTATTTTAACTAATATTTTATTATTTTCCTTAGGAGGCCCATTTTAGACCCCAAAATTCCTCTAATGAAATGGTGTCATCTTCCTGCATTACTCATAGTTGAAGCTCCCGCACTAAGCCTTCAAGTTTTATAACTCTACCATCCATATCATTTTTCACTGCTTCTACTAGCACTTTCATTTCATATTGGCACTCATTCATTGCCTCATTGCATGTCCTTCACATAAGATCCATTTCTTTCCCCATGGTTGATTCCTTCTTTTCGTGCTTGCAAAGGGAAGCAATTATCTTCTTCACACTCCTTTCAAGCAACACAAGCCTAGTTTTCATATTGATCATTTGTGGAAGTGACTCCACATCATTTTCTTCAAGGACTAATACCTCTTCCACATATGATCCAACCTATGGGTCTTGTTCTGACTCCAACATATTTTTGTAGTGTAATTTCCCATTGGAAACTTAGTTATTTCATAATTGATCACCTACTTGTGTTGGGTGCATTTCCACTATAGTGTGTCGACGGTTGGGCAACTTCGCACCATTTTACCAAATCCTATAAATAGTCCATATCCTCAACACTTTTCTTCTAAAATCAGTGCACCTATTCATCTAATTAGGATGCACTCCTACTAAGTATTGCAATTCCTCAAGCACTTATTTCATGTTTTCACCTCTAACACCAAAAGTATCGATTCACTTAACTTCTTCAAAATTGACTAGCGTACCTCAATGTTGTGCATATAAAGAACCACTATCAGTCTGCTCTTCATCCAGGAATTCATTATTTTCTGGGAATCCTTCTTACTTAGTGCACTCCCAAACTGTAATCTCTTCACACTTACCGAGTCTTCCCCAGCACTCCTCTTCATCTATATCCATAGGTATGGGTGAACTTCACCATTGCAAATATATTTCCAAGCGTACCCTACCCCATGAGAACCTCACTATTGGAAATTTTGTTAGGATTACTAATCCTCCCTTGACCATACTTTCTATTTAGATTATTTATCCTAACTTAGGAACCTCAATTAATTATTTGGTTCCACTAGTACCATTGTGTTCACTTGGCCTAATGGGGCAACATGTACAAGTTACTAGAGTGTGGGGAACATTGCTATAGGTTAAATTCCACTTACTACATGTGCATGCATCAATTTGGGTGCCTCCTAGACCAATCCATACATTTTAGGAGTCACTCAGAGTCCCGCCACCAACCTCCAACAATTAGTTGGAGTTGGAACTAGTTAGCCTTAGTTATCTTCCAGTTACTTTCAATTAGATCACAATCAATTAGCTAGCACTAGTTATGCATGGATAATGCATGGATGCATGTGGAGTAGGATCCTTTGCACTCAGTTAACTAGTTATTACTAATTGTATGAGTTGGTTGGACATCTGGGAGTTGATCTATTGGAATTCGATATTGGCTGAAACACCATGAGTTATCTAGTCAGTTAGGTACAATTATATCTAGTTGGTATATTCGAACTACTCCCTAATTCATTCAAATTATTCCTTTATGTAAACTATTGTAACGCTGAATTTAAGGAATGAGAATGATACTATAATTACCTGAGCAATACGCATCCATTTCCTATGTGGTTTGGTTTGTTCAGTTTGTATCTTTATTTTCCTTTTACTGCAATCATAATTCAGAAATAATTGCTTGAATATCTAAATGGCACTTCATTTCTAATATGGTATCATAGCCTTCTCGGGAAGGTTTCATCTTTGTTTCTCTCCATTGAACATCAGAAGGAGCTGGGTTTCCACATAAGTCCCCTATGATGATTTTGTTCCTATGAATTTATTCAGAGTGGTGGAGAGGGCATGGTGGAGCCTGAAAAAAAAATTATGTCGAGAGGAAAATAATGATTCTAATAGTTCAAATGTCTTATCTTGTTTTGCAGTGAAAATCTCATGGTGCTACGTAGCTTGTGTGAATTTTTGTGATCTTTTAGCCGAAGAATTATGGATTATCAATCTCCTACACCACAGATCCTTACAACTTTCGATTATCTTGATTGGAGGATTAATATGCAGTTGACCTTGTGCAAACATGGCTACCTTAGGATAATACTTGGAAGGGAGGCTGAGCCCGATCAAGAAGTTTAAAAGAACAAGTTTCTGAACCATTGTGATGGAGCTTTCAGTTATCTATGCACTCATATATCCAGAGATATCCTCTTCCACCTTCAAGGTTTGAGGACACCAAGACAATCCTGGGAGAATATTGAGAACTTGTTTTTCAAACAAGATGAGCTTTAGGGACACCTCCTGGGGAATGAGCTAGTATCCTTACATCCCAATATTTTTGAGACTATTGAGCAATTCTATACTAAATTCAAGTTTCTTTCACTTCAATGCAGATAGTGTGGAGTAGAAAGGAAGGATGAGAAAAATGTGCTTTCCATTCTTAGCTAAATCATCCCTGAGTATTTTGTATTTATTTCTATATTTCATTCCAAGTGGGAAAGCTTCCTCAATTGAAAAATTCCTTCACTAGATTCCTTTTCGGAGTCATTAATCAAGGAGCAAGAGAATTTGATTCAAATGCGAACCATCAAGACCTCCAAATATTAGGCTCTCCTAGTTACTGACGCTAGCAAAGTGCAAGACAAAGGGAAATCAAAGAATAAGGAGCCTAAAAAAGCTTATTCAAAGCCTAAACAGAATCAACAAACTTCCAAAAGAGCCTATGGCTCCAAGAAAAAGAAGAAGTTATAAAAGAAGTTATTCCCTATTGTGGAAAGGGTTACCATCTTGAACATCATTGTATGAATAAGTAGATTGATCTAATGTCAGCTCTTCTCAAGCAGCATAACATTGCTCTCTCATGAGGAGCAATGAAGACTAATGAAGAACCATAGACAAAAGAGGACTGATGAAGAACCATAGACTGATGAAGACTGATGATGAAAGGTGCCATGATTTGAAAGATATCCTTACACAGTCTACAACATATATAATTTATTCTGGAGCTTCCAACCACATGGTTTCTTCCAAAGAATCCTTCTCTACCCTCACACTGTCAAAGGGGCCTAACATTCACGTGGGAGATGATTCCTAGATTCCAATAGAAGGAAGGGGCTCATTTAGAGCAAAGCATAGTGAGTTCAAGAATGTCCTTTATGTTCCCTCCCTTGCTGCTAACCTATTTTCTATTTATCAAATGACTCATATAGGCTCTCCTAATATATTTACATTTGATTTAGAGACAACTGAGATTACAAAAAAATCCATTGGACAACTTATAGAGAAAGGTATTGCAAATCACTCTACCAAAGCTTATGAGTTCTCACATTTCTTACATGTCTCTGCTCCTACAAATTTATTTTCTTGTGCTAACAACACCAACAATATTTGGCATGCGATATTTGGCCATCTCAATTTCAAATATCTGCAGCAACTCCACAATGATAAAACAGTTAAAGGTTTCCCCTCCATCAAAACTTCCAATGGAGTATGTGTTGGTTGCTTGGTAGGTAAGAATCTAGAAAAGAAGTATGATGTTGAGAAGACACATAGAGCTTCCTCTATACTCGATTTGATACATAGTGATGTAGAAGGACCTATGCCCACAAACTCCATTAATGGTTGCAGGTACTTCCTCGTCTTTATTTATGATTGTTCTAGGTACTGCTGTATCTACTTCATGAAACAAAAATCAGAATTTTTTGAGACTTTTAAAGTTTTTAAGGCTATGGTTGAGAACAATTTCAATAATAATATCAAGTCAATAATATCTTATTAAGGCAAAGAGTACATCAAAGGATATTTCCATAGTTTTTTTGAATCAGAGGGGATTCGAATGGAACACTCACTTCCATACACACCAGAGCAAAATGGTGTGGCTGAGAGGAAGAAAATATCACTGAAAGAGATGGCAACGTGCCTTCTCCATGCCAAAAATATACCTCCTTCTCTTTGGGTTGAAGCAGTAAACTGTGCTTCTTATTTGCAAAATAGGGTGCCCCACAATTCAGTGGTTGGGGTCACTCTATTCAAAGCACTACATGGGAATAAGCCCAATTTCTCTCATCTGAGAGTTTTTGGTTCCAAATCTTGGGCCAAAATACCACTTTACAAGAGGAATGCCTTCTAATCCCAAAGTAGCGAATGCATTCTATTGGGATATGCAAAAGATGCAAAAGCTTACAAACTGATGGAGGTTGCAACCAGAAGATGCTTCATTGAAAGGAGTGTCTAGTTCAAAGAAGATCAGTTGTATGACACACCTTTAGTGGCACAGGAAGGTATAACTATTTTTCCACCTATTTTTTATGATGATGATGTGCTATAGGTTTCAGATTCAGATGAAGAATATCACATTCAACATGATCCTATTATTGAGATTGAATCTCAAGAGATTCTAGATCTAGATTCACTATCCATTCCTAACCAGAATCCTAATCCCAAATGGGATTGAAATATCATTGATGCAACTGTAAGTGGTGTTGGAAATCCAGAAGATAGAAAAAGAACAAGGTCGCAATATCAGAATGAACATGTTGTACTATCTCCAATAGATTCACTCCCTACAGAGTGGTGTAGCAAAGTTCTAGGTCAGTGCTACTTGATGATGACAAATTATTAGCTACATGGCCCACACAAGTAAAAACTTGATCATTTCCTACCTTCGCCATCCAAAAGAGACAAACAGAGTCATTAGTTCAAAATTACATTGTGAGGTTCACAGATGGACCATGCTGTTGCACAGAGCTGCAAATTTGTAGTAGTGTTTTTTGTCAAGTTATTTTTCAAAGGAGGAATCTTCTTTCCTCTAAAGATAGCTTGCATTTTTCTATTTTTGCTTATTTTTAGGGTAGGGGGGGTTCCCATGAGGTTTTCCCCTGTTTCCTCGGTTGTATTAAGAATCATTTTTTTACTATCTTTTAGATTGTATTTGGGTAACCTATGGTCTTGTTACCAGGGCCCATAGTTGTCCAATTTAGGATTTAGGGGGGTTGTTAGGATTATTAATCCTCCCTTGACCATACTTTCTATTTAGATGATTTATCCTAACTTAGGAACCTTAATTAATTATTTGGTTCCACTAGTACCATTGAGTCCACTCGGGGTAATGGGGCCACATGTACCAGTTACTAGAGTGTGGGGATCACTTCTAGAGGTTAACTGCCACTTACTGCATGTGCATTCAGTTTGGGCACATCCTAAACCAATCCCTACATTTTAGGAACCATTGGGAGTCCCAACACCAACCTCTGTCATTTAGTTGGAGTTGGAACTAGTTAGTCTTAGTTAGCTTCCATTTACTTTTAGTTAGATCACAATCAGTTAGCTAGCGCTAGTTAGCATGGCTAATGCATGGTTGCATGGGGAGTAGGCTTCTTTGTCCACCTACCACCTCAGTTGCACTGAGTTAACTAGTTATTACTGATTGTATGAGTTGGTTGGACATCTCAGAGTTGATCTATTGGATTTCAATATTGATTGAGACACCATGAGTTAGCTAGTCAGTTAGGTATAGTTATATCCAATTGGTATATTCGAACTACTCCCTAATGCATTCGAATTCTTCCTTTATGTAAACTATTGTAACACCAGATTTAAGGAATGAAATTGATATTGTAATTACCTGAGAAATACTCATCTGTTTCATGTGTGGTTTGGTTTGTTCAGTTTGTATCTTCATTCTCCTTTTACTACAATCATAATTCAGAACTAGTTGCTTGAGGATCTAAATGCACTTAAATTCTAATAAATTCTACCTAGTGTTCATCTGAAGAAATGGCAGGAGCATTGTACACAGTGTTGTTTCCTATCACTTTAATTGATTTATTTCCACACTTCCTTCCCAAAAGTGGAAAACTTTGTCGATTTGATTGATTCTTAGTGAAGAGATTCCTCAATCTATTAGATCTAATAGAATTGTTCATGAGGATACTATCTTAATACAGGACTAAAGTTCCTTTTTCCTTCCAATAGGTTGTGCACATTACCCAAGTATTCCTTGTCAAGGGTGAGATAAACTCAGGTTTGAAGTCCAATAGTCTACACCTTCTTGCAAATAACTTATAACACTTATGTCTTATGCAATTATCTTACTTATCCAATTTAGTGGGTAAAAATACAACAATTAACATGTTCCAACACATAGAAAATTTACACGAGATATGTAATATTTATTAAGGCAATGCCCTAAGATGGGAACACCTAAAACCCTATTTATATATATGTATATGCATTTGTATATGTATATGTATATATATGTGTGTCTATGTATGTGTATGTATGTATGTATGTGTGTATGTATGTATGTATGTATGTATGTATGTATGTATGTACATACTTACATGGAGAAATACCTCTTCCACATATGATCCAACCTCTAGGTCTTCTTCTGACTGCAACATATGTTTTGTAGTGCACTTTCCCATTGCAACCATAGTTATTTCATAATTCAACACCTACTTGTGCTAGGATCACATCCACTAAAGTGTGTTTACAGTTGGGTCACTTTAAACCATTTTACCGAATCCTATAAAGAGTCCATATCCTCGGAACTTGTCTTCTAAAATCATTGCACATATTCATCTAATGAGGACGCACTCATGCTAAGTGTTGTAATGACTTGAGCGCTTCTTCCATGTTTACACTTCCAATACCAAAACTATCAGTTTACTTAAATTCTCAATAACTGAATGACCTTCCTCAATCTTGGGCATGCCAACCACCTCTATCAGTTTTCACTTCATCCACACATCAAATTTTCTCTAGGAACCCTTCTTACTCCTTGCACTCCCAAATTGTAATATCTTAACACTTACCAAGTATTTTCCAACACTCATCTTCATCTGGATCCATAGATATGGGTGCACTTCACCATTGCACATTTATTTCCAAGTGTACCCTACCCCACGAGCACCTCACTGTCGGTAATTATTCCTATTGTCATTTGAATATGTGTCGGGTCCACAATATATATTGTTTCTTCCTAACACTCAAATCGATTTATTTCCCTACTTGATTCCAACTGTGGAAAACTTTGGCAACTCATATGATTCTCGGTGAAGAAATTCCCCAAAGTATTAGCTCTAATACCACCATTCATAGGGATACTATATTGAATTAGAATCTAAGTTCCTTTTTCCTTCCAGTAGGTTGTGCATATTGTTAGAAATGGGATCTTAGAGCAATAAAAATAAACAATAAATAAGATGCAAATATTAAAACAAATTACAAGAGATACACATATATAATGTGGTTCACCCAAGATGGGCTATGTTCACACAGAAATTTCCAGTCCTTTATTATTACACTGTCCAACAAAATGAAGGGATACAACCTGCAACAAACGCGTTTCTCTTCCTCTTCACTCTCTCACAGTCTCTCTCACACAATCACATATTTTGTTTTACAATGCTACAATACAATACACAACCATATTACAATGGCTTCCATTTATAAAGGGAATGTTATTGGAAAATACCATGGTATTCCCAAAACCATGGTCCCAGAAATCACCCATTATTGACTAAGTCATGACTCTGAAATTACAACATTTCACAAGTAATTTTTCTTAAATGTTTCCTATGGAGGCTTATCCATCGAACCCCCGCCAGGGGGGATCCCAAAATAGTCGTCTCCCCCCATGGACCCCGTTTAATTACTATAGTGGGGGAGGGGATCCCCCCCACACCTCCCCTTCCCCCCATCAAGTGCTAGGATCCAAACACGACTAAAATAACATCTCTGAATGATGAAGATCATACTCCACAACCAACACACACTACTTGGGTCTTCCTTGTTGAGGGTGATATCAACTTAGGTTGGAAGTACAACATTATACACCTTATTGCAAATAACCTTTGACAGTTATGTCTTATGCAATTATATTACTTATCAAATTTAATCTATAAAAATTCAATAGTTAACATGTTCCAACACTTGGAAAACTTACACAATATATGCAATATTTATGAGGGAGGAACCCCAATATGGGCATGCCTAAAACCCGATATATATGTTATATGTATATGTATATGTATATGTATATGTTGTTCAAGAAAATGCACCCTTATAACCTAGGGCCTCTAGGGTTACCAACTTACTAAATTAACTTGTAGACAATCAACCATTTCAGAATTTGAAATAGAAATAGGAAGAAATTAGGAATACCTTATTTATTATGGTTGATCCTATATTTTCTTCTTCTCTTCAAATAGCTTCCACAACTTCAAGGGCATCTCCAATCACCAATAAAAAACAAGATCTTTCCTACAATATCTTATATATTATATAAATGGTTAATGAAATAACATATTCATAATGGACAATAAGATACTTAAGAAATCACAAGATATAAGAGTGCAATGACACAATATTTGAATAAGAACATTCTTAATTGATAAACAAGTGAGGTGAGGTTACAACCCAACATCTTATACAACTGCTCCTCTGCTAACCAAGGACATGGAGTTCTGTTGCTCCAATATATCTAAAGGAAAACCACCAGCATAACTTTTCTCTATAACTCATGATTTATTAGCCTCAACCCCTACCCTCTATTTATACATGAGGAAAGAGAGAGGTTACAAAGGTTGAGATGGTTGAGGAAGTTGGGATAGTTATGATTAAGGATGCAACTGTCCTCGACTAATCATTTTTATATTTTTTAACTTTGGACGAAGGCATACACGACTATTAATACTGGAAAGTCATGCATGATACGCAACTTTCTTTAAGGAAACCCGCACGTGCAATCCCTAATGATGTATACGCGAGTTGCAATGTACATAATCATGTATGATACATGGGTTTCTATGATAATAGTCTCATATTCAACCTAATGTACATACAAAAAATAAATCTGGCTAGTACGGTAATGATGTATCAAAGGTCATGCCCATTTACAGTGTTTTGGATACTTCAATCCATTTTGTCCTTTTGTGTTCTGACACATTGGGTTTCAATACTCAGATGGAGAAGTTTCATTTTAAATTATAACAGATGTCCCCTAATGTTTGAGGTCAGAGAGAAGCGATGGCCGAAATACATTACAATATTTAATCTAGGAGAGCTCAATTACCAATGCAACAAGGAGATACCTAGAACAAATACATATCAAAGTCATATACAAAATCATATCTAAGGATTCCATGTTCAATAAAGCGGAACACTATCTCCTTTAAAATATTTCATTACATCATATGATAAGGGTAACAAAACCACGTATATTACAAAGGTAGATCAAAGCCACAATATGCAATGACGAGTCTTCAAAATATGGAAACATTGTAGTTTGAAGATAACACAATATTCCTCAACTTAGGTTATAGAGATGAACCTAAGGTCTTCGTCGAAATATAAAGGAACCACTACAATCCCTACCATGTGAATAGATGTGTTGAAGTAGAACATGGAAGGAACTAAACAAGATGTCAGTAAATGAGTGATGCAGACAACTGAAGAAAAGGAGTTCACCAATAATGGTAGTGATTCCTAAGGTACCATCATCAAAACTCTAGGTATTCATCTTCAGGAAATGTTCATGAGAAATTGTGATGTGATGAGGAAGGAAATGGATACTTCAACGGATCATAAGAGTGACTAGGAAACTAGATACAAGAAGGTAGACACAATTAATTCTCAAAGAGGATAATGATGGCAATCAAGATAAAAATCAGATGAAAGTACAGATCCTTGAATAGTGAGCATGACACAAAAATGACTGAAGGAATCTTTTGAATTGCAGATAGGACAACTAGACTTGTCTGTCATTTAGTGGACATGATCAGATTCCCCATGTATAAAGGACAAGTGGAGGAGTAAAAACTCGAAGTAATAGCTGAGATGAAAGTGAAAAATGATACAAGAGTATCTAAAAGTTCAGAGAGTGCTTTGTTCAAGGATGGCATGCTACCACTATTTATAACCCAAAGAGAGTAATTATTCCTTATCTTTCATGGTAAAATTTAATAAGTCCAGGAAATTAAACTCGAGTCTCTCTTCATTTTTTTACAAGATTGAAGAGGGGAGAGAATAACACTTGATAGTGTTACTAATTTGTGAATTTTACAAGCCTAAACTAGTACATTCCCATTGGTGTTTTCATATTTTGAGAGTCTAAAAAATTCAAAAGAAGACTCTATGGGGTGCTTTTTCATACAATTTAGTCTCATGAGGGCAAAAAAGTATGAAACGATCCACAAAATAACTCTCTTAGATTTTGAAGGACTAAGGTATACCTTTTTTGTACTTAGTCAACAAGGTTTGAAAAAGGGGTAAACTATCACCAGATCTATGCACCTTCAAAAGTGGCATGTAGCCTGATTTTAATGAGTGTGAACGAAGGAAAGATCACTTGAAAATATCCATTTTATTATGAGAAATGGGTCTTACAACAGTAAACTTGATGCTTTGTTATTTACGTTTTGAGAGCATGCCAAAGACATAAAGTACGCTCAGAATATGTTTCATGTTTGGGTTTAGAGCACAAAAAAGAGAAAACTAAGCTCATACTAGGTGTTCCTTTTCTGTAAGTTTATTCCTTCAGGTCCATAAAAGTGATAAACCTATGTTTGAATATACTCTTCTCAATTCCTAAGAAAATAGAGTGCTCCTTTTTCGTAAATATTCCACATGGTCTGAAAAAGAAATAAACTACCACCAATGTCGATGTTCGTTCACTTATTCTTAACGAGTCTGAATGAACAAGTTTACTCGAAACTCTAGTCTATTTTTAGGAGTAAAACCATGGCCTAAAAAAAAAATCCATAAGTGCGGGGATCCTTATAACAAGGATAGCTTGTAAAATGATGCAAAATGAAGCTCATTTTGTCATGAAAAAAATCTAAGAAGGATCCTAGAAACCTAGCACAGCTGTGGCATGGGTACCAAACGAAGATAAATTCCCCATGCCTTTGATTCCACCTTTACATGTATCCCACTTTTTGATCCACACAACCAATGTTCCCATACCTTAGTATTCTATGAATCTTTGGTGTGTGCCCCACCTATCTGTCAGTCGACACATTCCACCCATGCCACTTATTCACTTGGGAATGCACCTTGTTGGGATTATATAGTCCTCCCTTGTCTATTTATAGTCTATTAGATAATCATGCCTAACTTAGGATTCATTTACTTAATTTTGGTGCCATTGGGTCCACTAGTGACACTGGATCCACCAGTGACATTGGGTCCACTAAAGAAATTGAGTCCGCCAGTGCCATTGGATCCACTGGTACCAACCATTAGAGTGTGGGGTACTTTGATACCAATCCCTACATTCTAGGAGCCACTATGAGTGCCACCACCAACCTCCATTAGTTGGTTGTAGTTGGTAAGCAATTATGTTCAGTTAGCCTCTAGTTAATTTCAGTTAGATCACTCTCAGTTATTCTAGCACCAATTTTGCATGGATACATGGGGAAGTGGTGCCTTTCTCCACCTACCTCATCATTTTAACTGGTTTAATTAGTTTAACTGATTATCGGACTGATTTAGACATCAAGACTTAGACTAGTGCGTTCCATGCAATGATTTAGACACTCCTACTTATCTATTTAGTTGGTAGATTCGAATATTATACACATGAATAGAATTATCATTATTGTAACACCATTGTATTACTATTGAATTAATGAAGATAAATGTTGCAATTTACTAATCAATTCTTATTATTTTTCTTTGAAATTTGTCTTGTTTGGTGTACATTTTTCATTCCATTCCACTGCACAATTATACCATTTAGTTGCACTCATTTCATGTAGATCAATGTCACAACAATTCAAACATGGTAGCAGAGCCTTGTTCAAGCTAGAAACAAGCCTTGTCTAATCTCCATTGTACACCACAAGCAATTGGGTTTCCACATAAATCCTTCAAAATGTGCAATTCTAACTATGGATTCGTCCAGAGAATTCTTTGTAGGTGTGATGGACCCTGAGAAAGTGTACATTTCAATATGTAAGGATTGATTCTGACATGATTGCAATTTTCTTTTGGTTTTTGCAGTGATACATGGAGGTACCTATGTAGCTTGTTGAAGAATTGGTTGTTCATAACAAAAGTTGATGGATTCCTCATCTATTGTACCCCATATCCTTCCACCCTTCAACTATGTTGATTGGAGGGTAGATATGCAGGTATCCTTGCATAAGATTGGCTTGTTTAGGATTACAATAGGTAGAGAGATAGAGCCTCGTCACCCTAATGAGAAAAATAAGCTCTTGAATTGGTTGGATGAAGCATTTGGCTTCCTATGCACTCACATGTCCAAGGATATCCTCTTTCACCTTGATGGATTGAAAACTCCTAAATAATATTGGTATAATCTCGAATCATTGTTTGGAAAACAAGATGAGATTCTAGGGAACATATTGGAAAATGATCTAATTGCATTACAACCCAACAGTTTCGAAACTATCCAACATTTTTTCACAAAATTTAAGTCACTAGCAGTGCAATGTAAACAATGTGGAATAGAAATGAAATATGAGCAACAGGTTCTATCAGTATTGAGAAATCTTGGCTCAGAGTACTCATTCTTTGTCTCTACATTCCATTCTAGTGTAAGAGCTTTCGTCCCCAATTGGAATATTCCTTCACTATATTCCTTTGTTGATTCTTTAATACAGGAGAAAGATAAGTTGGTTCAAATGGGAGTTCTTCAAGATTCCAAGAATCAAGCTTGTCTAATTTCGAACTCAACCAATGTGTAATTAAAAGGCAAGCACAAGGGGAAGGATCCCAAAGCCTATGATTAAAATCCAAAAGAGAATCAGAAATATTTTAAAGGAGTCTTGGGTTCCAAGAAAAAGAAGACTAGGTGTCCATATTTTATGAGAGGCTTTTATCCAAAAATCCAATGCATGAAGAATACCCTCGACCAGTTGACAACACTCCTTGAACAAAACAATATTTCCCTTCCACAAGGTGTAGATATTTCTGATGGTGGAGAGAAGAATAAATAATATGAGAGGTTCCATGCTTTGAAATCAGGCCTCACTCCATCGAAGGATTACTTGATAGATTATATAGCATCCAACCACATGGTTTCCTCCGGGGAATTCTTCACCACTCTCACTCTATCAGGAGGACCTAACACTCATATGGAGATGAACTCTAGATCCCAATTGTTGGGAGAGGTTCTATTAAAATCCAGCATGATGAGTTCAATAATGTAATCTGCGTTCCCTCTCTTACAACAAAGCAAGTTTCTCAATATGAAGAAGAAGCAGAATCTTCAACAGATTCAATTTGAATTGAAGAAATTCTCCTTGGAGTGACTCCTTCTCCTGTTGCTCCGAAATTTTATGAGATCTATGATATCTCATATTCTCATATAGTTGACGTAGAAGAAGACATTTTATTCTTTGTTATTTATTAAAAAATCTCCTTCCATTCTATGCAAACATTCTCCAGTGAGTCTTCTATTTTAAATTATGTGCATATTTTACCACTGATTGCTTCAGAAAATAAAGAGGAATTCAATCTCTCTCTCTCTAATATTGTTTGTGGTTTACATATAAGTAATACTTTGGATGTTTTTTAAGAAATATCACATTTTAGGATTGATCCATTCACTCTCATTTATCTTGAGCTTCAAGGAAATTCATACATGATTGAATGCACCAATACTCAGAGTTTTGAAGAAGGAGAAAATTGTGCATCTACCATCTCGATGGAGTGCTTGTATTCGTTCCACGCTCTTGGATCTGATATGACCTTATTTGGATATGATATGACCTTATTTGGTTCAATTTTTAAGTTTTGAGAGCCTCCAATATTACTTGTAGATGTTCTCATCAATTTTGGTGTAAACAAAACAAGTACCAAAAGTCTCTTTCAAAACTGTGTTGGCGATTTGATGTTAGTTTTATCTCATGAGTTTTCTGATATTATATTTTTTGAATCATTGGTTATTTTTGAAACTATATCAGATTATGAATCTCAAGCATTCACTCTCCACAATCCCAAGGCTTCTCTATCTTCCTATTTGATCACATGCTCATCTCCGCATTGAACTACTAAAGATGGAGACATTTTGCATTCACCTAGAAACTTGCTCCTAACACTTGGAGCTGATTTTACCTCACATGGTTTGATGTTCAAGGCTACAATATATCAGTTTCTTAGGTTTTCCTCACTTTGTTTGAATTCTCAAGCACTTTTTCTCTCTCATCAGTTGATCTTAGTTGCTCTACATGGGTCAAGTATTGTTCTTGCAGATGTCTATGTTCCTGATTCAGTTGAGCATATTCTTATTCTTCCAAAGAGGAAAATTCCTCCATACATAATAATTTAATTTGGAGAGGTTCACATGCAAAGTATCAAGATGTTGCTACACAGAAGAACCAGGATATTGCATTTGCTACTGCATAGTGCTGCAAATTACAACAAAATTTTTACAAGTTTTTAGCTTGTTTTTCCTGATTCACTACTTATTTTGAAGGGGGGCGGGGGGTGGGGCGGGGAGGTCCCATGAGGTTTCATCTATTTTCCTTAGTTTACTAATTCTTTTTTTAATTCTTTTAGATTGTAATGGGTGAATTTTTTCCTTGTTTCCAAGGCCTGCAATTGTCCAAGTTAGGATTAAGGGGGGTGTTATGATTATGTAATCCTACCTTCCCATTTATAGTCTATTAGATTATCATGCCTAACTTAGGATTAATTTACTTAATTTTTGTGCCATTGGTTCCACCAGTGAAATTGGGTCCAGTAGTGACATTGGGTCCACCAATGAAATTGGGTCCACCAGTGCCATTGGGTCCACTGGTATCAACCACTAAAGTGTGGGGGAAACATATAGAGGTTAATTGCCACTTATTACAGGTTCATCCATCAGTTTATGAGCCTCTGAGACCAATCCCTACATTCTAGGAGCCACTCTGAGTGCCACCAGTAGCCTCCATCAATTGGTTGTAGTTGGTAAGCAGTTATGTTGAGTTATCCTACAGTTAGTTTTAGTTAGGTAATTCTCAATTAGTTTAGAATAAGTTTTGCATGGATGCATGGGGAAGTGGCACCTCTTTCCACCTACCTCATCAGTTTAACTTATTTAACTAGTTTAACTGATTGTCAGACTAATTTAGACATCAGGAGTTAGACTAGTGGCTCCCGTGCAGTCATTTAGACACTCCTAGTTAGCTATTTAGTTGGTAGATTTGAATCTTATCCACATGATTCAAATTCTCATTATTGTAACACCATTGTATTACTGCTGAATTAATGAATATTAATGTTGTAATTTACTGATCATTTCTTATCAATTTTCTATGAAATTTGTATTGTTCAGTGTATATTTTTCATTCCATTCCACTACACAATTATACCTTTCAATTGCACTCATTTCCTATAGATCAATGGCACAATAATTCAAACACACCTGGCCCACATTATCCAAACATGCCTTTGGTATGAATTTCCCTCATCTTGTGGCCACCACTAGAAGCCACTCATGACACTTGGCATGCCACTCCATTGATATTCCAAGTAGATGGACCTCAAGTGCATCCACATAAAACTTGTTGAATGCCACTTGTCGTCCATTAGGTCACCTTCCAATCGATATGCATGGGTGTGGTTCTACTATTTATGGGAAATAATGTGGTTAGTGCAGACAAAAACAATTCCCCTCGTCTACACGGTATAGATCTAGAACAAAGAAGAAACAAACATGAAATCCTTTTCCTATATTTAGTAAGATTACTTGATCATAATGAAGCCTTAATTTATTTATGAAGGTTGTCCTTGCTAGCTAGAAATCCTTAGCTTAGTTGATGTTTGAAGAACCTGAAAATATTAAAGCCAACAAAGAATCAAGGAAACATACAAGATAATCTAAAAAATATATATCAATCACCAAAGAGAAAGATAATAAACAATGAATTACAAACAATGAAATATACAAAGTTTATGGGAAAGGGAAAACACTTTGCATTAATAAAATGAATGGAAATATTACAACCAAAAGAGACTCGGTGTTGTGCTTCTTCCCACAAGTATTTTTCCTCAAACTTCAAATTATTTACCTCTCAATCCCATAAGAATTTCAACATCATAAAGGTGATTTCTTGGTCCTCTCTCAACCATGAAGGTAAGCTTGTATTTATAGGCCAAAATGGGATCAAATGGGTTGAGGATTACTTGGAAGAAGTTGAGGGATCATCCCCATGGGTTAGGGGATCAACTACCACCTAATATAATTGGTTGGGATAATATTCCATGAGGGATTTCTTCTAGAAATCTCTCAAAACTTTTATTTTTTCCTTTTATTGAGTGTCGACGCTCTTTACACACTAACAATAGGCTTCAGGAAGAGACGATGCTCATTGCACAAAGGAAAGGAGTTTCACTAGTTCCTTTTTTCCATTAGCAACTAGTGGAAATCCGAGATGATACCTCCTATCAAGAGGAAATGTGCGCTAGTGCTACCAGAAATGAGCTTCTGAAAAGGAAAAAATTCTTTCAAAGTCCTTTTGGCATATATACTAGATAGGGATTTAGGTAAAATGAAAATATTTTGGTGTAACATACACCTGATGTGGGATCCCACCACTTTGTTGTTCTTCATACCAACTCATTGATCTTCCAAGTTAGGTTTCCAATCCTTCCTTGGAATCTTGGGAAATACCCATGCCTAGCTTGTCTGGGTGAGGTGAGGTCGCTGAGGTTCCTCCCCACCAAGGCTAATATAGATTTCCTTTTCAATGCTTGATATGATTTGTGGATTATGGGGTATTATGTTGCTTGAGTGGATATAATGTATCATAGTTGTTATTTAATGTCACATCCCCACCCTTCTACCAGAGAGAGGACGCGACTATGCTTCTATCAATCCAAGTAATCTAAATCCCATAACGTAATATAAAATGCATTGAACTTAAAAACATACACAGATTTGTAAAACATGAAATATACAGTGATAGAAATTACATTTCATTCAATCATTCAATACATTAGATGTGTTCATCATATTTCATCAATCAAATACAAATGCAGAGATTAACACAAGAGATACTTATCTTGAAAGAAGATTGTCCCATAACCAGCTATGTCATTGCAACATTCCACCCAACCATAGGCGAGTCTGCTCATGAATCTCTCAAAAACACTACCACCCCCAAGCTTGGAATGATTCCCACAAGGAATAAGGGAACACTAGCACGCTCAAACATAGCCAAAGGTATATCAAAATTCATCCAAGCCAAACACAGTTGGCTTTATCAGGATGCTAGGGATGTGGAAGGTTGAATTGCTAAGCTAGTGAGCTCAACCATAGAGCTATGGACACCTGCACCAGCTCTGGCTTGACTTATAAACATCTGCACACCCAACACAAGGAATCATCCCCTTCTCTGCTACGTAGTCCCTTAGGATATGCATTCCATTCCAGTTCAATTCAGGTGTGCAAAGAAGAAAACCAGCCCCTCTAGATTTGTCGATGAGGTTCCTTCCTACACTAGGTTTATCAAGCTAGTTCAGACCTAATTTCACTCCAAACCAATTTATACCAAAACAAAATATGCACCCACAACAAGATACAACTTTAGGGATTAATTAAAAAAAGGTTTTGGCAACAAAACGAATCGGTAAAATGGGGAAATGGACCCCTCGGTGAGCTATTCAAACTCAGCAACTATTCTAGGCATTTTATGAGCCAAAATGACTTCTATGAACCCCAAAATCATGAATTATTGATGGCCATTCACTCAGAAACATAAAAACAAATTTCCTGGGGATGGAAAATGAGGAAATCGACAGGAAAATGTGAGGAAGACAAGCCAACCACAGGGAATTACAAAAACGACCTCCCATTCATGGGGAAAATGAAGTAAACAGCTAAAAGTGTGAACGAATACACACCAGAAGCTCTATATTCCTTAGATATCTCATGTCACATCCCCTAAGAGAACGACCACAAAAAGTGAAGTGTAAGTGAAAATTCTAGCCTCATCAAAATTATAGATGAAATTTAATTATGTTAGGAGACTGAAAGCGTGTGCGACTAAAACGATGATTGGGAATGAAATTCACTAGGGGGGGATGGTGTTTAGGAAATGAAATCCTTGGGAAATTGGTGAATGATGACTATGTGTAATCATGGCACTTGTGAATTCTAAAAGAATAAAGAGTTGTGTTTACTTGCTAACAAAACAATCATTTGTACATAAATCTCTAGTTGATTAAGAAACAATTCTCTACCTACATGAGAAAACAAGGGGACCATGCATTTATTAGAGTATGGTGAGTTAATCCTTGTAATACAATATACTCTACCAATTCCACTATGGTAAGCAGGTTAGTATTGGTAT